>VYZP01064794.1:0-39014 GCA_013400635.1 Hypocryptadius cinnamomeus | reverse complement strand
TTTCAACATGGTACCATCTTCCTTTTAAGAAATGCAGTTTAGAATTGTGCATAAATTACTACTTCTGAGGTATGGTTCAGTATCTGTGATGACGAGACAAAGGACAAGTGCTGCACAGAAACAATCATTAATCATTCTGCTTCTTACTACTTTCCTTAAGCACTGTGAGCATCTATGATACTTTCAGAAAAAAGTGCTTCTCTAGTGAAGGAATTTATCCTGAAAAAAGTAATCCAGAGGTGTTCTGAGATGAAGAGCAGTAACACTAATAATCCATTATACTATTAGGAACAGAAACAGAACCTAGACATTTTTTGTTATGTATCTAATCATCCAGGGTTGTATAACATAACTTGTCTCTGTGGCTAAAGCAAGAAGTAAGCTGTTTGTCTGATGGGAACCCCTACTAATTTTTCTAACTATAAAAAGTATATATGCATAATATCATCAGAACACTTCTGAAAATAGCCAAGAGTTGGATGAATTCCTCTAAAAAAAAGTTACTGTTACATGCCAGAGAAGCACAGTTGTCAATCTTAAATTAAAAAGGGCAAAATCTTGACCTGTCTACAAAAATGTCAGAGACTTCTATATACTTCTGTGTTTCATACATGAAGCATACATTAACATTCTCATGAAGCATGTATTAGCAAAGCCATAAACACAAGATTTTTCCTTCCTAAAATAAACACAGAATTCCTTATTTCTGGGGTGGGTGGGTGTGTGTATTACAAAACTACACAATATCTGCCCTTGTAGAAATATGAAGAGAATGCCCTGAAGGGTCATTCCCTTTCTCTGTTTCAAGAAGTTAGCACTTACTTTTTAGGACCTTCTGTTCTTTTCTGGTTTTTTCTTCTTTTTCAGGCTCCTTTTTTTGAGATTTTTCTTTAATTTCAGTTTTCTTTACTTCTTTTTCCTAAAATTGAAAGCAAAGATCAAATTTTAGTGGTGGAGAAAAAAAATGGAAAATAAACTCCTTTCACCACTCCAACAATAAAGCGTATTTACAATTAATACTACTGAAACCTGTATGCAACAGACTTGTAGACATTCCTAAGAATTAAACAGGGGAGTCAGGAGTTAAGTCTGTGAAAGCTTCTTCCCTAACAGTGGAGGTATTATTTCCTGAACATAGTAACTTCAATTAATAATTTTACTGCATCCCAGCCATTCAAGTTGCCTTATGGAAGAGCTGCAGATAGGACAAAACCAGCATTTTGAAGGAAATTCAAAATTAGGAACTTTTTGTTTGTTCCAAATAGTAAACCTGAATGGAATGTAATTATTTCAGAATATTTAACAATTTTGTAGCACTGTATTTGAAGCATTATGATATCATTGAGTTGAACCTCAACTGAGAAAACTTGACAGTTGGACACAAAAGGTTCCAAGCTTTGCAATTTACACAGACAGAATGTTATGGCAACAATTATTTGTGAAAAACAGACACTCAGCAAAATCCACCCAAATTCATGATATCCCTGCATAAATCCGAGCTTAGCAATATCTAATATCACAGAAAAAACTTCCTGTAGATGCAGATATATAATCATATTTGCCAAAATGGAATTCAACTTTCTTTACCAAAGTTTGCCTTTCTCCTCCTGTAATCCTCTCTTTCCACTCACCAAATGCACTGCAGAGTAGGTTGGACAAGGCTCCTTGGCACAGCCTTGTACCAGTCTCTGCCACTAACCTGGCACAGGGAGTAGCACTGTCTTTCTGAAAAACTGCCACAAAAGAAGTCCTCACAAAAATTTATATATATGCTACCATGTGGCATAGCAAAAACCTTAATTAAACCAGATTAATTTGGTGTATCATTATGTATTAGCAGAGCTGAGAGCTTTAACTGCTTTCCTCACCACCCCCCTTCCCTCCACAAACCACAGCTTTTGATCACTGACATGATTAATGCCAACACAGGAGCTGTTCATCCTGCCAGATGCTCGGTATTTAAGAGGAAATCTATAACTTACTAAAGGGAGTACTAGATATGTGCTACAGGGGGCTGTTAAAATTCTATGCCAGATTTCTAATGCTGATCAGATGCAGAACATACCCATTTTGTTTTGGAGGCAAATGAAATGGAAGGAATGGGTCAGCATGCAAACTGACCCCAAAGAGAAAATACTGTGTTATAAATTGACATGACTGGTGCTCCATAAGCAGAGTTACATAAGGAAAGACAGATACCTGAAATACACATGACGACTTCCTTCGAAAAGTATCATCTGTTTGGGCCAACAATTTAGTGAACAAAAAAACCCCTCCACCAAACCCACCCATGCAAGTCCACAGCTGCTCCAGAGAATAACTAACCAGTTCCAGGAAACACTGTTTAAGCCTTCTACACTCAAGAGAAGCAAAGAGCAGAATGCCTTCCATACTTTGCTGGTACCTTGGAGCATGACCTTCCTTGGAGCACGACCACGAGAAAAGCGCAGAGACAACTCACTGAGAATGCTGACTGAAGAGCCACAAGCAAACCCACTGTCCTCTGCTGCTCATTTATCCATGGTCAAGGTGACAGGATTTTTACACTACTGGTAAATAGAACAGAATTCCGAAGATTTTTTCTATTCTCATCTCTCTCTCACAAGCACCATAGCCTTGAACTGTAAGTAAAACATTTGGGTAATAAAGGACCGTATCACTTCAACTAATTAAACAGCCTTCTGTGGCCTATGCCTCACAGTAATTCCTTGTTTTCCAGAACTTTCAACACTGAGATCCTGCAAACACACTCTTCTGTGTAGCTGTACTCTGAGATTATGCCACAGAATTCTCTATCCCCAAAATAACTTATTTAAGGCGACCTACTTCATACACAGAACAATCGCAAGTAGAGGACCACCACTGAACCTGCAGAACAAACTTTCCACCATGGAATTATGGTCTCAGAAGTGGGATATAACCCAGGAAGTATCAATGTGTTTTGGCTGCAATTCTGTAAAATCAGAACATGGCTGCTCTGAGCAGACGTTTTATGAACTGCAAACTGTATTAGAACAGACTGAAGCAGATGAAAGAAATTATATTCCCAGAAACATTACAAAAAATATTTATTTTTGTCATAATTTTCTTCTTTTGCCTTTACAATACCGCTTGTCTTAAAGCACAACTGTATTAAATATGGAAAAATAAATATCCTGGTATTTGCTTACCTCATTTCTTACAACAGGTACAGCATTTCTATTTCTATTTAATATGAAACCACGTCATGAAACTAAGCATTTGCTTTAAGCACTCCAGGAATTCTAACAAGACAAGCCTACTACATAATTATCTGGGAGACCTGGGCTTTAGAAGGGACTTCAGCATTCCAGTTTTTAGGTAGGTGCCACCACATGTAAGTCCTGATGGAATGGCCAGTGTCTGCCAGAACAAGTGTTGCTCAATGCTGTTCTGCCTTACTACACAAGTAGAAAAAAGTCAGATGAGGAAACTCTTGAAGGTGGGCATGAACAAAGCTAAAAATAACAGCATGCCTTGCAAGAACAGGAAATTTCATTCTGAGAAGTCATAGTAAATGGGAGAAGTTTATCCTTTCACATTTGTGCTCTCCTTTCCTAAAGCATGCCCCCCTTTAGAGTGTTCAGAATCCAGAAATTTCCCAGTTTCTGTTATACAATGTGCAGTGAGTGTTTCTTTAAGTCCATGCAGCTCAGTACCTTTCCAATTTGTACTTTTCTCTTTGCCATCATGAACAGTCATGGTTTGAGGTATCTGTACCTCGAGGATGACTGATTTTACCCCCAGCCCCCACCCCAACCCTGCTTACCTCCCCAGGGGAATCCATGGGCTTGCACACCCTTTCATCAGCGCTCAACTTCAAACCCTTCTGCCCTGGTGAAGGAGCAGGTGACACTTTCTCCAACTCTCCCAGTACTTTTTCTTGACCTGTTTGCTTTTTGTGAATGTTCTTCTTCTCTAAATGAGTATCCTGAATTTCTACTTTTCCACCTTCTTCTCTACAGTCTTCTGCTTTCTGAATTTTTTTCTTCTTTCTTTTAGCCCTAGTATCAATACCATCATCTTCATTACTTGTTGATCCATCAAGACATTTATCAGTAATGGCATCTTTTTCATCAATTTCTTGTTCCACTCTCTCTTCTCCACTTATTAGCTTTTGTTTCTCATCTTTATTTTCAGAATTTATGTTTGAATTTTCATTATCAGTTCCTTGAGAAATTGAATCATCCACAGTGCTTGATTCTGAGTCCAACTGAACATCTCCGTGCTTCTCCTTCTGTGATTTTTTATTTTCTTTAGAATCTTCTTTAGATTTTATTTTTAAATCTTCTCCCTTCTTTTTCTTGATTTCTTTAGTATCTTCTTTCCTTTGCTTCTTTGGGTCCTTTGAATCCTCCTTAGTTTCTAAAGTCCTTTTTTTTGGCTTTGAATCTAAAACCAAAGTATCTGAGGAATCTTCACATTCTGTTCTGGGCTTTTCCTTGAGTTTTGCAGACTTAGATTTCTTCTTCTTCAGGTCATCTGAACTTTTATCCTCTCCCTCTTTTGACTTCTTCTTTTTCTTCTTTGGTGAAACATCATCTTTTGTGTCACTTTGCAAGTCGCTGTCAGACTCTGCTTCAAATATCTCATCATTTAGAGGTGGTTTCTAAAAGGTAAAGAAAAAGAATTAGAAGTTTTTCCTTCCCCAATAAACTATCACTTTGGTACCAAGTATACAAAATGCTAGTGGTCGCACTTGGGAAAAAAAAATTGTTAAGCACTTTAATCTTTTGATCCCTGCCAAGATCATTCCTCACTGCCAAATTGCAAAATGTGATAATACAATTCCAGCTTATTTACCTAAATTACATTACTACTGCTTGGATGAGAATCAATACACAAACAATTCAAGTTGTGTAACCAATTACACACCCAACAACCACATTCTAGAACAGAACTAAATCTGAGCTATCTTACATCAAAAACAATTGATTTGATTTTGTAGGATTTACCTACAGGTTTCAAAGAAGCAGGGTACCACTTTTCATAAAGGATCCTTACACTGCTTTTTCAGGCTAAATAAGCTGTTAAAAAGAAGAAAAGAAAAAGCCATATTCTGCCCTCTGGCATCTAATCTTTCTGTATTCCTCTCTTACCAAACTTAATGATTCCATGTTAAAACTCATTAATCTCCTACAGAAAGCAGAAGGATGATAGGAACACTGTGCCCTGCTTCAGTGACAAGACATTATGCATGTGGATAGGAAAACAGGGCTATTTATGTTGTCAAAAACAAACTAAAATGACCATACATTACTTACACAGTCCCATTAGAAATGAAATTGAAGTTTAGATGGATTCAGTCTACAAGCAAACTTGTCAACAAAAAAAAATGCCTACCAGAGAACAGCAACAATATTAAGTTTCACAAGAAAGAAAGAAGTTTTGGATGAGATTTTTTAATTCCACGTTCCAAATGCCTTCCCTTCTCCCCTCCTCTCATTAGTAGAGTCTGGATAGGGATTATGTCTCCAGTGTAAGATACTGGAAGTTGAAACGCACCTGGATGTCTTTTTTAACAGGTTTAGGCTTATTATCCACAATCTTTTTTCTGAATTCAAGAAGCACTTCTTTGCAATCTTCCAAGTGAGCCTCTGGTTCCCAGGTATCATCATCAGAGGTGTATCCTTTCCATCGGACTTTATAGAGAGTTTTACCCTGTAAGAAAACCCCACAATATTTAATACAATATAGCATAGCATGGCACCAGTTCTTGAGGATGACAGTGGATATACAACTTTGTGTATAAAAAAAATCAGCATTTCTGTAGTTGGAATAGCTTTATGCAAAATACTTTCAGCATCTAACATTTGTTCAGAACCACAGCTACAATGTACATATCATAAATTCCCAGTCCGTTTATCAAAATGGATTTTCTGACACTTATGAAACAATTTTTTAAAAAGTTTTAATTTTTCTTCCATAAAAATGTCAAGCTTGACTGTTTTCTCTTTGCTGAATAACTTGATATAAACCCTTAAGACTTCTAATGAATTAACACCATTCACCAAGTTTCATATTGGAATTTATAATTTATGCTATATTTGTAATCAATTCTATTTCTGATAAACTGAAATACCAACAATTAGGGAAAAAAAACCTCAGCAATGAAATCAAGTTAAACCTAGACGAAAATCTGAGTGTGTGCATCTCAGTGGAATTAGCTACAAAGATTTTGGTAGATTACATACAAAAATCTGAGACCAATTGTTTCAACAGTATTGAACTCCACTGAGGGATAAAATTGCACCTTGGAGTCTCTATCTAGTTTTTTCTACTAAATTACAAAGTTCTTTACCATTAAAAAATTAATTTTTTAGCAAATGTACTTAGGAAAGCACCTTTGGAGAGGCAAAATAGTACCTCTCACTTTCAAACATGGACTGATAATGCTCTGAAAGACCTTACAGTGCTAACCAAGCCTGGAGAGAGAAAGCATCAAGAAGAATTGCCAATTGGCACTTACTGTTAAATGTCTATGCATAAATTTTTGCCTGAGCATAATTAACCTTTGACCAAGTGTATAAACATGCCACTAAACTTCAGCAACCAACTAACCAACTCTATTTATAATCTTCTGTATTTTGCTTCACAGAAGCAAAATGTCTGCTTCACAGACATCTAAATAAATAAATAGCCTATATTCAAACACCTTAGTTTAACATTTCTCTTAGAATTTAGCTTAACCCATCTCTCTTGATTTAGGAGTTACGTTTCCAAAATCATATTCCCCTGTCCTCTTTCTTCTGTTGGGGTTACTTACAAAACAAGCAACCAGTAACCTCCTGATTACACTCACAGAGCGTGTTAGGCTATAAAAGATCTCCAGAACTAACAAGTAAAATGCTCTCTCAAAGCAGGACTGCCTACATCAGGCTGCTCAGGTATCTGCCCAGTCACTGCACCCAGACAGGTTTCCCTGTCTTTCTGCTTGTGTCCTCTGTCTGTCCCATCCTTTCCCTGCACACCCCCAAGACAGATCTGATTCTGTCCTCTCTACATCCTCCTGTCAGATACAGATATTACTTTGATCTCCCCTGATTCTTCTCTTCTTATGGGAAAGCAAATCCAGCTCTCAGCTTCCTGTTTTCATTACCCTTCTCTGGTATGTACATGTCTTTCTGTCCTGGGGTGCTCAGAACTTCACACAGTACTTGGGATGCTTCTCAGCAGTCTGAGAAGAGAGAATGAAGCATCTCTTGATCTTCTGGCTACACTCCTGGATGCTGCTGGCCTTCTCTGCTGCAAGAACTGCTGACTCATATTCACCTTACTTGCCTGTGGGGACTCCCAGCTCATTTCCTGCAAATCTGTGTCCTAGCCAGCTGGACTCTCACCTGCCTGGTGGCACAAGGTTTTTCCCTTTCAGATGCAGGACTTCTGCTAGCTGCAGAGTTAAGGAACATCCTTGCAACTCAGGTACCAAATAGGCTACAAGTCCTTTTTTCATTAATTGAGAAAGTTACATAAAGTCTAATGCAAACACAAAATCATCTGGCAGCCGAATGACTCCACCCCGTACACGGAGAGTGACAGAAAAATGCAGCTTAGTATAGTTGTACAAAATTCAGCTTAAGTGAAGGCAGAAGATTGTGTCTCTTAAGTGTGAGGATCAATCTTACACTCACCTATCAACACTCTCTCACTCAATACTGGTTTTTTCCCCTGCTCTGTTATCACTTAGAAAAAATAGAATGCTTCCAAGCATTTTTATACTGCTCTAGCTTCTGTGAGAACTAGTGATGAGCTAGAATCAATTTAATGGAAAAGGGTACCACCATGTCATTAAACAGCAGAGTTAAAATTTTCCACTTCCACTGGGGAACATCACAATTTGCACCAGGGCTGTTGTTTTAGTATAACTGAGGTGCAGCACTAAAAGCTTTATAGATACACTGAGAGACTACATTTCCAAACTTTCACTGCTTGTTCTCTTAAGTAGGTCATGCTAATGTTTTATTTATCTAACTCCCCAGCCCAATCCCAACCCAGGAGTGCTGTCTCTCATCCCATCACTACTGCCAGGCCCAGCAACAGCAGTGCTGTGTGTGGGAAGAGCATCTCTGTGCAGGGCTCTCCAGCTGTGACACTCCTGTGACACACAGCACCCCGACCCGCCTCACGCCACGCTGCCCAGTGGCTGACTCCCCCTGTGGTGACACATGGCTCTCCCCAACCCTTCTGGAAGTTACACCTGAGCATGAACTCCTGCCTTGTGGAGCCCAGGAGCACAGGCCCTGCTGCACAGCAACGGAGAGGGCACCTGAAGCGTTTGGAGCTCAGGCCACAAAGCCACAATCACCATGTGCTGGGTGCACCCACACGCTGGAGCTCACCGCGCTGGCCCAGCCTGCCAAACTCAGACACAGAGCTCAGAGCGTGCTGCAGCACGGGCTGCCTGGAGGGGATGGGAAAGGGACACCCTGCCACCTGCACGTGACAGTGACATTTGTGAGATGGCACTTGATGTACCCCAGTACTCTTTAATGTCTCACCACCACGACCACCTGTAGATTTCAGGTTCCATCACTTGGGGGTGGCTGGAAAGAAAAGGAAAAAAAAAAGAAAAAAAAAGAAAAGAAAAGGAATCCTCTTGTTTTCAAGTCTGACTTATGTTGACCAATATTTCACACGGGCAAAGCTATAAATACTGTATTACCCTGAAAGCACAACATAATCTTAAGACATCAACATATTTCAGCTAAGGTACAAATTAATAACATCACAAATATCGAAGAAAATGCTGATCTGAAGGCTCTCCAGCCTAAGGGTTTCAAGACTGATCTTTTACATGGAATTGACAGAATTTTATAATCTCATGTACCTGACTGAAGCCTAAAATAAAAAGCACCAATTAGTTAAAATAAAAATCTTTCAGGCACAAAATCATTAAAAAACCCTGTGATAATTATTTTTTCTACTTGAGGTTTAGGAAAATTTTTAAAGAACTTCAACCAGTCTAGGTTGTTTTCAAAGAAACAAATCAAGGCCTGCTATTTCAGTTTAAACAACGCAAGATGACTATTATGCTTATTATTTTAATTAGGAGAAGACTCTCTTATTTCAGGAGGTCTTCCCCCGTTTTGTCTGTGAACGTGGTCCCCGGCAACACACCTTGAAAACACCTCCAAGTTCTCAGTTCTATTCAACCCTGCCCACCCCTGCGCTAAAACATTTGACACCAAAATAGCACCGCAGTTCAGCGCCAAGAGCAGTTTAACAATGCAGACAAAAACCAACAACTTAGTGAAGACTTATCTTTGGCCGAGGAGACTCAATCCGGAACAAGGCACAAAAAGCCTCCTCGCACAGCGCGGTTCACAGCGCCATTCTAACGGGATTCCTCTTTTCCCGTGCTCCCCGCCCGCTGGAAGGGACCCGCGCACTCACCCCCTCGTTCTTCACGTCAAGGATCTTCTCCACCTCGAACACGTCCTCCCCGTCCTCCCCCTCCTCCTCCTCGTCCTCCTCGCTCTCGCCGCCGCCAGCCGCCCCGCCGGCTGCTGCCGCAGCGCCCGTCGCTTTGCCCGCCCTGCCGCCGTCGTCCTCCCCGTCCTCCTCATCCTCCGCCGCCGTGGCCGCCGCCGTCTCCTCCTCTCCCTGCGCCCCCTCCAGCCTGGCCGCCGCCGCCGCCTCAGCCCCGCTCCCGGCCGCCGCCGCCATCTTGGGCCGAGTTTCAAACGACAAGGGCGCAGAGCGGCTGCGACATCCGCGGCAGTGCGCGGGGGGCGGGGCAGCGGCCGCCCCAGCCAATGGCCGCGCGCGCAGCCCGTGACGCAAGGGGCCGCGTGCCCTTGGCGCGGCCGCCGCTGGGCGGGGCTTGGGAGCGCCCTCAGGGAGCGCCCCGGTGCAGCCTCGCCCAGGGATGGGGACAGCTCCGCCCGGGGACAGGGACAGGGATAGGGATAGGGACAGCTCCCGCGGGAACGGCGGGCTCGCAGCTGGATGGGGCAGCTCCCGCGGGAACGACAGGCTCGGAGCCACGGCGCCGACCTGGCCTTGGGCACCTCCAGGCATGGGGGAGCCACGACTTCTCTGTGGCCTTGGGCACTTCCAGTCGTGGGGCGTCCATAGCTTCTCTGGGCAACCTGTACTAGTGCCTCACGGCCCTCACAGGGAAGAATTCCTTCCTAACATCTAATCTAAATTTCTTCTCTGTAGTTTAAAAGCATCCCCCGCCTTGCCCTATCGCTATCTCTTTTTTGTAATCCCTCTCTAGGTATGGAAGGTGCTGTGAGCTCTCCCGGGAGCCTTCTCCAGGCTGAACAATCCAAACCCTCTCAGCCTGTCTTCCTCCCTCCCTCTGAGCATCCCAGTGTCCCTCCTCTGTACTCACTCCAGCAGGTCCCTGTCCTCCCTGTGCTGGGACCCCAGAGCTGATGCAGCCCTGCAGGTGGGGTCTGAGCAGAGCAGAGGGGCAGAATCCCCTCCCTGGCCCTGCTGCCCACCACTGGATGCAGCCCAGGACATGTTTGGCTTTTCTGGGCTGTGGGGGCACATTGACAGCTCGTGTCCAGCCTCTCATCCATCAGCATCACCAAGTCCTTCTCAGCAGGGCTGCTCTCAGTGAGTTCTTCTCCCATGCTTGGGATAGCCCCAATCCAAATGCAGCATCTTCCATGTAGACTCGTTGGATCAAAGGTATTCTTTGCCCTCAGCTGGATGAGGTTTTGGAGAAATGCACAAGAAAGATGTACATGGACATCTCAGGACAAGGTCCTGTTGCGGCATTGATAGGGTTTCTTACTAAGGAAAAAGATTTTAATTTCATAGTATTTTGCACGTTAAAGCACTTGGCAAGTGTAGCTTTTTAATGTAACATGTAGAAGGAAGATAAAAGAAGTCTTGTATGATAAAGCAAATAAATCACGCCCTGTTTGCTTATTCCACTGCCTTTTGCTAGAGCCAGAGTGTTAGTATGTTGGATCTCAGAAACAGATCCTTAGGGAACACACATCACTGAACCAAAACTTGGGTTTTAGCGTGAATGTGTATCTTCCAAACACACATGTGGGATGTATTGCTGCAAGAGTGAAAGACGTACTGAAGAAAAAAAAAAATCTTCCTATTTTTGCCAGCATTTGCTTTCTAAGGTAACTCTAGTAATGGAGCAATTGGCCATGCAGACTGAACAGCAGATTTGGAAGCTAGTTAATCATTGTCATTAAGGAGTCCTTCTAGTTTTTAAAAAACCCATACCCTAGCTCTTCCCATAGTGTAGTACAAATATTTCCTTTGCAATTTTACTGAAAAGAGCCAGTGTCTTCCACCTTAGAAACAGAAGGACATTGGGATATCCCTCCTGGCCAGGTCCTCTACATGGTCAAGTGTATCTACTCCACCCTTAGCCTGTTTGCTTAAATTCTCAGGAAAATCTCTATGGAAAAGGTTCTGCAGTTTTCCTTAGTAACCTCTTTGTTCTGTATAACTGCTGGGGAGCATTCTCCATTTGCAAGGGCAGTATCAGGCATTACCTATGGTACTGTTGAATCCCCTGCTTCTGAATATTTTCAAAGGATGGACAAACAAGTGTGGAGTATGCTCCATACCCACTTGATCCCCCAGTGCAAGCCATTGTGCTGTGTCCAATCACAAAGTACCAAAGCATTGTTCTGTGCAGCTCCTTAATTTGGAAGATGTAGTGTGTTCATTAAACACCTGTGAAAAGCCCATTAAATTAAAATAAATGTTAGTCTGGTTTTGTTATTAGGCTACAGTGTTTGGTCTGGTATAAAATAAAATTAATTAATCAGCATAAAATCAGAATACAGAGTAACAACAGGAAAGAAAGAGAGAACTCTTTCCTCCTAACAAAACTGACCTATGTATTCACAAATAAACCTATGATCAGTAAGAAAAGCAGTGCAGTAGAAAAATATCTATTCTGCTGTTTGCATTTCAAGGCACACTGTAAGAATTACAAAACCACCCAATTAAGAACACTGATATGTTATAAAGATATTTATTAGTTCCTTGTTAATTGCACTCTTGTATCTGCCAAAACATGTTCTGCCATACTTCACTGAATTGCTACATTATGCTTTCTTTACTGTGCCATCTAAGTACATGAGATTTTAGCAGAAATCAATACAAAGATATTGTAAAAGTACTTAAAAATGTGCAATAAACCAGAAATTAGCATGAAAAATTAAATATTAAGGTATTTTAAACAGTTACAGGTAAGTAAAATATGACATATATGTAAAAACAACATTTAATAACTGTAAGACCCTTTGTTTCCATACCCTTTTCCATTCCCTTTTCTTCCTTAAAGTGTGTGACTTTGAAAGTTAATATTTAGTAACAATATAAGATCAAATGTCTTCAACTTAAACATTGTATGTAAAACTGCAAGGAAAGCTAACTCTGTTATTATCTTAAAAAATGATGGCATTAAATATTTTATGCAGAAGGATAATTCATGTTAGATAAAGTTGATATCCATTGTCTCCTTGAATCCCAGTCTTTCCCAAGTTCAGCTTGATAGCAAATAGATGGAAGTTGCCTTCTTACCAACTCTATTGCTTTCTTCATCAACACAAAAGCCCAATGAACATTACTGTGAGTAGAAATTGAGTAGAAATGAAGGTTCATTATAATAAAATCTTATAAGTCCACAAAAGGAGCAGGAAAAAAATCATTTCTTCTAATGATAATTATTTTAAAGACAAAATTTTCTATGGTATGATGATCCAGCATGTATAAAATATCATCTGATGCAGAATGAGTAATATAATGCCTCAAAAAAGGAAGGAAGATTTCCAGGGCTCTCCTGATTGTTTCTGTATCCTTTTCCTACATGCCCAGTAAAGTGTATACATCTTCCTCTTTTGGCACAAGGAATCTGTTATATATTGGTTATAAAATCCTTTAATATAGCCATCGAATCTTCATGAGGATATTAGTCTTTTTCTGTTGAGAGGATTTATAGATAAGATTTTTTTTAAAATGCATGCCTTTGATTAGATGAATCTTCCAATTTCATTAGTGTTTTGAAAACTATCCCTTTCAATTCCTTTGTGCATCTTATGAACTGTGGCACAAGAACAGTAGCAATCAATGGCAGTAGCTTTTCTTTTCCATTTGGAGCCAAGGAAGAAGAAAAGGGAAGCAACATTACTGTTTAAATGATTTCTTGACAACAGTAAAGGCACTTTCTGCAAAGGCCTTTAAACCAGCATTTTCCTAATGCCAGTTAATTGTTTCACCATGCAACCACTACTAGGGAGAGAATTCACATTAGGGGTTTGTCAAGCATGCTCCTGGGTTTCACACTAACCTTGGTAACGGGTTGTTGGGAATTTTGCAGTTTGTGTTTGCTTAGGTTCTAATCTACTTCTGGCACAGACAAAATACAGCACTAACCAAAACCTCCTGCCCTAAGTAGTCTACATCTGATCCTTTGGTGGCAAAAGCATTTTCCTCTTCACTAAATGTTCTTTGGTCTAAGTGCAGCCTCAGTTACAAATTACAGATTTCCAGAAGGAAGGAAGTAATTTCTGCTATGAGCAAGCAATGAGAGGTATAAGACTCCAAAAGATATATTTGGGGGGGAAATAATATTCAGACTGTGACTGTGCTTGTTATTAGGGCAAATTTACTTCAAATAGACGAAATTACAGAAAAATCTTAAAAGCTGGCCTAAAGAAAAAAGGAAGAATTAAAAGTTGTGTGTTAGAGTCTTGCAATGGAAAAACATTCCAAACAAAAAGTATTCTTTAGAATATAACCAAAGTGATTTACTTACTGTGGTAAACCCCTTCAATGATGCCAAATCATGTACAATGTTCATTGAAAATGAAAATTCTGTGAAATCTGTGAGTAGAGTGATTTTAAGACCATTAAAATATTAAGCATGGAGCAACAATATGGAAACAAAAGCTTAAGATTTATGACTGGATTATCAGAATAGAAGTATTACAAAGTGCCACACATTCCTGGTTGTGGTTCAGTGTGTTTTGCTGGTTTGATAATAACAATGTGCACAAAATTAAGCCATGACAAGAAAGTAACAGCTGGCTCTTGGGTGAAAAGGAAATAGAGGAACTCTATTTCAAGAGGAACTTCTATTTCAAGCCAAATTTGACTGTATTCATTCTTTCTTTGGAAAAAAAAAAAATTCCAAAACATTTAAACCAATTAGCTTTGCTTGGTGTAGAGCTGAACCTTCCACAGAATTTGAGCAATAGATTAAAATAATAATTTCATTGGACAGCTGCTTTTCAAATGTTGTTTCAAACTCTGGTTGAAACAGAAGCATGCAAGCTTACAGGAGGAGAAGCAAAATCGTCAGGGCAGTGGGCAAATATTATTTCATTACAAGTGTACCCAAACATCTTCATTATTCTTATTTTGGAATAAGAGCAGAATACAGCTATATTTTAGAGTTTTAACAAATATATGTGTCATTTACTTCTAATGCCTGAAAAGTGAAAATTCCCCGTCCTTTACCTATATAAGGGTATCACATGAAAAACTGAAAAAGGAATTTTGTGGTTTGATGTTCTTATCCAATTTACTCTTCTGCAAACAGCATTCATTCTAAATCTTAAAAAAATCACAGATATAATCTTTTAGTCATCACTGCCACCATCAGTTTTTGAGAAGTACTAGAATTAAAAAGAATATGTAAACCGGAAGTGCATCCTGTCCTTGTTAAGAACAGAGATGCTATAAAAAAACAAAGGTTTTCAAAAATGGAACAATGAAATGCCTGGAAAATGAAAGTGTTTCCACTAGGGAAGGAAAGGTTTGCATAAATAGGAATCACTTACTTTCTCCTTTCCTTGAGGGAGTTGCTGTATTATTGCAGCCATCACAAAGAAATCCCAAAACTAATATGTTTAAACTAAGCAACACTGATGAAAAGGAAGAATAAGAAAATACATCATGGTTGGAAAGAAAATATTATCTGTCATCTTACTTATTTTAATCAATTTTAACAGTGGATGGATAGATTAGTCATGTGAAAACTTTGCCTTTTACCTCTGCAGCATTTTATCTTATGAAAGGAAAAAAAGATATAAAAAGGAGCTGAAAATAACTAATAGTGTCAGGGACTTCATAAATGTGTGGGACAATAATAACCTGGAATCACATATTTTAAGATATTCTCTTCAGTTTTGAGGGTATTTCTCAGGCAAGGAGTTTCTGTGAGTGAAAGTAAGAGGGGTTGAATTGATCTTTCCTACCTAACTTTTTTTAATGTTTTCTAGTGGTGATAATGAGCTTTTCTGTGACACAGCCATACCTGGATTCTGTTTGTGGGTGCCTCAGAGTGCTAGAAGTGCCACTTATGTCGTTTTCACTTTTTAGTGAAAAAAATTCAAATACCTTTGAGAAAAATCACTGCAGCAGCAACAACTACAGCAGAAGGCAAAATCTAGGAAGGCCAGATGCCTTAGAATAAAATACTGACAGATTCTATAAATATTTGTGTGTAAATTGTAAATACAGTCCTAAAAATGTAATGGTTTAATAATTTGGTTTTATTTAATTAGTATAGCAATTACATGACTCATAGATGCCACTTAGTTCCAGCCTCAGCTGTGACTTGTTTGTTCACATCCAAATGCAACATCTGTATCAAACACTGTAGTCACATTTCTAGGAAATACAAACAGCAGCACAACAGTTGGGAAAAGACTGTGATTTAACAGAAATGATTAGACACTCTGTTGAAACATTTTACTTGTATGAGGCAAAGGATAAAAAAGCTCCAAAAGGTTCTGTGCAACTGAAAAGAAAATTAATTTCTGGAAAATGCTCAGCTTAGGAAAATGAATCAAAATACATTCCCTTCCATGGTGTGAAATACTCATCAAAACAAAGCTGTTAGTGTTTATGATGTTTTAGCATATTCATTATTACATCATGAACAGTACAAGTTATACATTATATCTCTCATTTTATTGGGATGCTTCTCTACCCACTTTTGAGGCAGGTACACCTGAGAAATCTAGATATTTAGAACAAAGCCTCATTAACAAATTTAATTACAGCCTGGCAGCTTGTCTTCTAGAAGAGGAAAAAAAACCCACTTAAACATTTATTTAATAACAAGATAGTGAATATTAATTATTTTGTAAGGACAACGAATGACAACAGTAGATTTAATAGAGGTAGTTCCCAAGGCCTGTTCCCAAAGAGGTTATAGAAAGTCTACAAGGTACAGTTTCCATTTACATTTTATGTTCTTTAAAATATCATTCACTTTCCCTAATGTGTTATTAGATAAGAAGATAAACCAGAAAGGCTTCAAGCACAACAGAAATTTTCAGCTGAGAAGAACAGAGAACCAAGCTGCTTGCAGAATGAACAGGAAGGCCAAAGAGATGAGACACAAATGTTTTCTAGGACAAAACTTCCATTTTAAATATACAACAGAACTTCCAAGGCAGAAGCATGGCTACAGTGAAATTAATTTACCTTTATTTGTACAGCTATGTATGTTTTTAATATTGGATGTTATGTCAATATCCATATCCATGGAAAATCCACTAAATAAAGAGAAAAGGAAAAAAACCATGAATGGTACTCCAGGGAGGTTGATGTTTAATCTTCATGCCATGATATATCCATGAGAATGAGCTATGTTTTTTGTCCTTTTTAACTGTTTAAATGAAGGTGGGGAATACCAAACTTGTTAGACAAATTTTTGTTCCTAGGCTACCCAAAAAATAACCACATTGATTCATTATGGGTATTCATAGCTTGAAAGGTTAGAAAGGATCAAGAGGTCATTTGGCATGATCTCCTCTATAACACATCACATAAAGCAAAGCTTTAGAACAGCCAGCCAGACTGGGCTTCAGAGAAAGTGAGTTCATCATTTTCCCTGGCTAACTGTTCTAAACCTCACTGGTAAAACTGCATGTCTTTTTTTTTTTTTTCTTTTTTAGCTTTAATTTGCAGACCTTGCTTCTTAATTTACTCCTGCAATAGCATTAAAAAAGCAATTTGCTAGGTTTAATAATACAATCAAGATTAAAAAAGACCCAAGATACCACATGATGTTGTAGACTCACCTCCCATTTTGCAGACAGAGGTCAATATGTGCAGGCCAAAGGAGAAACAGCAGCACAGACACAGCAGATAACTCAGAAAGGACATGTGCCAACACAAGTCAACTTTCCAAGTCCTACAGGAGCAAATACATCCTCAGAGATAGCTACAAGGCCTTCTACCAATCACAGCAAGCCTAAGTTTGTGGTTTAGTTGCTTTATGACAAGAATGATTCCAAACAATTATCCTCTAACAAAAGAGGAGAAATTGAAAGGAAAACAATCATAAGTTTATTTAAGTCTCTTGTGTAACTACATCCCTCCAGGCATGGAACTTTTGCTTCTTAACAAGAGGTTATTTTAAGGCTGTGTTTTAACAAACCTGCGTGTTTTCATTCAATGCTTTGTCCTGTTGCCATAATGACACAGAAGCTGGCACGTGAAAGGAGCTACAGCCATTCTGAAAACTCAATGCAGTGACATAGTTGTAGAACATGAAGGTT
Source organism: Hypocryptadius cinnamomeus (assembly GCA_013400635.1). Classification (NCBI taxonomy): domain Eukaryota; kingdom Metazoa; phylum Chordata; class Aves; order Passeriformes; family Zosteropidae; genus Hypocryptadius; species Hypocryptadius cinnamomeus. Next base: position 21,486 of record VYZP01064794.1, on the reverse strand, counting down.
AACTTCCAACACTTATTACAAAAATATCTTAAGAAAACCCCAAAACAAAAACCAGAAACAAGATTTAATGATCTCATTAAAGCCCATGTTTTCCAAAACAATAATCTAATTAGGGTTTAGAGGCACTGAAACTAAAAGCTAAACCAGAAACTACTATTTGTTTTTGATGAAGTGTTGAATTGATAATGAATTGATAATAATAATATGAAATGTCAAACTTTTCATAATTCTTTCATTTCTGGCCAAACCCGATGAATAGTATCAAATGTGTGGTTTAAATAAGTCCTCTTCCCAATAAAGACGTGACTCAGCAAGGAGTCTGTAACTGGACAATTGTAAATTTTCTGCTAGGCACTAAGCCACGATATTGAACATACTGGTGCATCTTGGTTCATTTGCTAAGCTCCATCCCCCTGACTGACAGCTTTTTGATATCACCTATTCTTTTGATTCACCACTCTTTTCTTCAACCTATGAAAGATTTTTTCCAAAATATATAATTTAATCTCTATAGTCATAAAACTTAGCCAATATTCTCGTGAATGACATGACTACATTGAAATACTGCTAAGTGGCAACAACAAAAGATTTGAGAGAAAGTAAGATTAGCACTGTACGTCTTCATTACTAATTAAGTGGTTTCAGATCTTGAGATTGAAGGAACTACATCAAAGGCAAAGTACAATAATATTTTCTCTCTCCAGTGATGAGTTTTCCATTGATAAAGCTTCAAATCCATAAACAGAAGCTTTATCATCCAAAGGAAAGATATATTTAGCTTCAATTGATTTACGGTTTTAATTGGTGTAAGGCTGTAACATCACTACCTGAAATGAGTATTTTTTGTGCAATATTTAAGTTGTGATTAAAACATCAACACTTTCAGTATAATGCTGCTTTTCACTACAAAATGTCAATCAGCATGCGACAATTAGAACTTATATTTATACTTTAGAAATGAAGGTATAATATTCATCAGTGCTTGACAAATAGACATCTCAAGAAATATATAAGGAGCTGTAGAATTTTAATCTCTAAATCATTAATCAAATCTCTTCCAGAAGAAGAGGAAAACATGGTCTTCTAAAGGTAATTTGATACACTGGCAGAGCTGGAGATGTCAAGCTATTGCCTGCAGAAGAAGTCACCACTGCACTATGTCTATAATAGTACAAAAACCATTATATGCTTTTATGAAGCTGCTTTGGCACTGAAACCCCTTGAATACAGATTCTTATGCAGAGAAACATGTGACAGATTTGGTAAAGCCACAGCTCCAACATGATAAGACTGCTTGGGGCAGGATGTAGTTGAAAGGGGAGGAGATTGTGGAATTGTGTCGCAGGATTGGAAAAGACTTGTGACTTGACAGAATGTGTTCTTAGGGAATGTGTACAAAAAACCAAGTTAGCCTGCTTGGCTAACTTTTATTAGCTTATTTTCAGGTCAGAATAGCAACTTCTTCTGGAGTGATCCATATTTTACTTGTAACAGCTAACTTAGGTTGGTCTAACCAAAGCCAAAACACAAATACATTTCCAGAAACTTTTTACCATCCTAGGTATTCCTCGTGGTTTACAGTTCAGCCAAGGAGGTCTTTTAAAGAGGACAGAATGTGTATGCTACTGCAGAAAGCTTCTCAACAATAGTCACTTTATTACACATAGGCAGAAAACAGACTTAAAAATAGAGCCAAACCTTTCACTGACCAAAGAGTTTTATGTATTTGTTTGACTATACATCTCTAAAAATAAAAACTAGTTCTACTCAGTTTCAGGACTTGTCTTCATTTAGAGATTGAATTGCATCCCCTTGCTTTTTAAAATTTTTATTTAAGTAAATACTAAATAGCATTTTTACTAAAAAATAGCTTAACAAATAGACTATTTTTTCAGGGCTGAGTTATGGAAAAGGACTATAAATAGCGTACTCTACCTGGGCTACAGAGCCATTATCCTTGCCATAAAATAAACACTTTCCAGAGGGAATGCATTTCCCAATCTGTCCTCTACAGGATTTAAAAGATTTGCATTTGGTAATGCATAGGCTAAATAAAGAGTTTATGAAAGATTAAAAAGCTATTTTTTGAAATAGACACTTGGGAAGAATGATTGAAACTAATCCTTTATCAATGGCCCACATTCATTTAGGAGGTTCAGAACACAAAGGTAACACTCCATTTCTGTAATGAAAACCTGTATTGTGCACTGCTGAGCTGTAGGCTGTCTATCTATGGGATCATGAGCTCAGGATAGCTCTTTAAGCTTTACAAGGTCTTTGTTTTGAACCTCATATTTGAATTATTTAAAGACCATTTGACGATTTCTGTAGAAGTACTTCCTTTGCTTCTCTTGAAACACACTGTGGCAGGATTGCAACTGCTGTTGGTAATTATGCCTGTAGGAAATGTGTTAATCAGATGCTGCACAGATGTCACATGGTGACCACTAACTTGGTAACATCTGCAAACAAATGCCAAATTACTTTTTATTATGTTAGCTTCAAACAAATACTCAAAGAAGGGTTCTGATAAGCATTTATGAAACTCAAGGGGCAAGTCAATATACAAACAGAAAAAAAATTCTTACTTGCATACTGTAAATGGCATTGTAAATGTAAAATGACAACGACTCTGTGTCATTGCTCTCTTGCACCAGTTTCATTCCAATTGTAGGCTGAAATGCTTTTATTTGATTGTCAGCAAGGCAAGACTTCTGGATATTCTTTGCCAAAAATAAATCCTCTGGCAGGATCTATGCAATTTATATTATAATTGCATTAAAAGAGGGAAATTTCTGTTTGCTCTGTACTTACAAGAATGATGTAGCTGTTCAAGTTCTGACTGTCACCTCTCCAGAGGGCCTGGTGGCTTGGGCTCAGGGCCAGCCTTGTCAGCACAGCTGTGGAGCCTTGAAAGATGGCTGTGAGAAGACTGAAAATCCCTGCCTCTCCTTTGCTCACATGCTTTGTGCTTTGCTCATCCTTTGAGCTTAGGCTCTCACTCAGCTGAACTATGCTGCCAATATGTCTGCATCCAGCCTTGCACCTCCCTGGTTCTGTCCCAGATCCTCATGGACTCAAGTTCCTGGTTTGATCTGGACCTGCAGACGAGCCACCATGAGGAGGCCAAGGAGACTGACCGTGGCTACTATCAGCAGCAGTGATGGCCTCCTGCTCTGATCTTCCTGTCTGGGTACTGCCAGTGTCCCCAGCAGGCTGAGCACTGCCCCGCTAGTTTCTGCAAAGATGAGGCAATGACTGACTTGCAGCACAGCAACTGATCTGACTGACTGAACTCCTACCCAGCTTAAAAATGAAGGCACTGACACAGGAGCTTAGGGGCAGTTCCTTGGAGACTGCCCTAGGCAGACCAGCTGTGCTTCTGCTAGGTGTTACCTGTCTTGATATGCTGGCTGACTCCTTGCTCTGACAATCCAGGCAGTCCAAGGAACTCCCCAGAGCAGTTTATGCTGTAGGTGAAGGAGGAGACCAAGCTCTACATGGATTGGTAATTTTAAATAATCTCTGGAAACTGTTCTGGCATATGCAGGAAAGGAAAGGGTACACAGAACAGTCTATGCATGTAGTTACAAGAGCTCAGATATATTTTTGCATATGGGTGAAGATAATAAAGAGAGTATTTGTTAGGGTCAGCTGGAGGATGATTAGAACAGTTCCCCAATTCTCCTTTGATCCAGCTGAAGATGCCCTCACAATGATTTCAATGTCACCATTTAGAGAGCAACTGGTCTTCCTGATGACAGCACTGAATTTCCCCCCATGACTGTGTTACCTGAATAGTAAGATTCCAATAAATTAATTTGTTTTAAACTTACAACCTGTGACTTTGCTAGTTACAGAAAGTATCCTGTCAATTTATCCAGTAAGTATGTTCAGAACTGGTGTGTAGCACAGCGTTTACAAGCAATATGGAGAAGTTATCTGCCACAGGTCCTATTTACTAGATAACTTCTTGGAAACTATGTACTCTATTTCGTTTTGGTGATGTCTAACCTGATAGAACTCCATCAGCATCTTTCATAGTGCCTCATCACCAGTTCCCTCATCCAGGTGCATTTTTAACTTGGAGTAAAATACCTTCTGCTTTGCTCACCTTTAAAAGAAGAGACTGTTAAACTGAAAGCTATTGCAAAATTGCAGAAAGAGCACAAAGCAACAAATAGGGAAAACGGATCATTTCATTCCACACTGAAATAAAACTTTAACTCTTGTTAGTGCAACATCCATGAAATGTATTATTGCAACTAGAATAGGAAATCAGTATTTAAAAGTTGGATATTATTGTTCCCTCATCCTGGGCTACTTGCGAAGTACCTCAAGCAGAGTTAAGAGACAGTAAAGTAACCTCCCTAAAATAAAATGGAATATAAATCAGATTGAAAGAGAACAACACCGTGTTGATTCACATTGCCAACTTTAATGTATTGATGAAATAACATAAAGAAGATAATCAATTCTTACTAAATGTTTAAGTGCACCACACTGTCCTAAAGCACACGGTAGAAATCTTATTTATAAAGTGCAACCTACAGATGAAATGATAGTAATGAATGTTCTATTATTTTGTCCTCTCGAGGCAAGAGGAAAAAGGCAAAATGCTCTGTCATTTACATGAACTACAAGAAACAGCTAGTAAAATGTTGAAATAAGAGGCTGCAAAGCAATGTCTTACTGCAGTTCAATATTGATCCAAGAACTAGTCTCTGTCTCTCAAATGTTTTGGGACAAAATGAAAGGTTCATCTAACTGAACAGCACTCCGCTTCTTGATTATTGTGTGAATTTTTTTTACTGAGATTTTTTTTTTCCTTCAACACAAATGCTATTTCTCTTGTAAATTAATCATATGTGGGAGGAATTAATGAAAACTGTTTTATTGTATTCTTACGGATAGATGCATTGAGATTCAGAATCTTTTATGTCTCTGTGGTTCAGTTCTTGTAAAAGCCACCAATGATTGAACATTATTTACCAAATACTTATCAAATTTCACCTACCTGAAATATGTCAGGAATGCTGATATCCAAACAATTGCATGTCGTAAAAAGCATTTACCACAAATAGCATTTCCTTGTGTCTTTGCTGATTTATGCAATGTAGTCATTATGGTTTCTTAGTACATTTATACAGTACTGCTAATGTACTCCTCACTCACCAGAACCCATATAAATATGCATTATTTCTACATCTAAAAGTGAAAGGAATACTCTTCTGCCATATAGAAATTGAGGAAGAGCATCAAAAGTGAGTTTCATGTAATAAGATTTAAGCAAAGTCATTCCAGAATTGGGGAACTTTTTACTGGCAAAGCTTTTCAAATTTAACATAATTTTGCTTTCAGTTTTAACAAAATTCTTGCCTTAAACAGTGATTTTCTTCTTCTTCTTAAGTTATAGTTGTTTGTTAGGTCACTGGAGCTCAAATTACATGAATGAAGACTATCCTCTTCAATGTTTAGATAGCAAAGTAAAAGAATTGAGGTATGTGGGAAAGTGGGATTGAATGAGCCATAGGCTTAACAAAAGGGTGGACAGGCAGTTACTCTTAATAACAGCTGTAATATCCAAAGGCCTTCAGCAGTAGCTGTGCATTAATTACATGTCACCTGATAATGCAACAAGGACTATAATTACAATTATTTTTCCATTACAAGAGAATGGCTGACTGAAGGATGGTTGAAACCTGCTACATGCTCTGCCTTCTGTGACTATCTTCTTACATGACTTATCTCATGAAATGGAACCTAAGAATTGTGTAAATTGCTATAAAATAAAAAAGTCACCTGCTCTAGGGAAGTACGGTATGGTTCTAGTGTTCTGACTCTAAAGCAAAATTTGAGATAAAAGTCTCTGAAGCAAGGACTGGAACAGACTGCATGGGAAGTGGTTGAGTCACCATCCCTGGAAGTACTTAGAAGATGTGCCGATGTGGCACTTAGGGACATGGTTTAGTGGTAGACTTGGCAGAATTAGGATGGTTGGACTTGATGAACTCAAAGGTTTCCTCCAACCTAAACAATTCTATGAATCCATAGATTTGCTGAAGTACAGAAATATCAAAAGTGTAATTACCAATCCCAATCTGAAGGACAAGATACATGTTTGCTGGGAAAAAACTACTTCTAACAGCCTTTACATATTGACCTTCACAGAGTAATGAGAATTAACCTACATCATTTAGGCTTATGTTGTTTACTGATTCAATTAATAAACCATCCAGGCCTTTTATAGAATTATCAGGTACATGGACATAACAGTCTGCAGACCCAAATTCTTCCATTAATGATAACATAACTAAAACCCAATTCAGTGATGTGGTTTTTTTATTCAGAGTTTCCTCCAACAATGAGAGAAGAACAACAGCAAGGCAATTTTAGCCAGGGGAAAAAACCTTCCCTGGTTCTTTTGTGGAGAGAGAATATTACTCTTAATTTCTTTATATAACATTTCACTACTACAGCGTCACAGGCGTTAAAAATATAAATGGAATATTTTAATTTAAATATTGAGTCAAGACACAATCTCTACAGTTCTTGTTTCTCTACATGAAGGCAAAACTCTACAACACTTGCACCACTTGGTATTTTCCTTCTGAAATCTCAGAAATAAGTATGGCACTTACTTTGTTATTCAGCACAAAATTAACTACACTACTGTTTTCCTTTATGGATGCTTTCAACTTGCTCTTCTCCTGAATAGGCAAGAATTTCAGTTTAATAAAAAACACACAGTTTGCAAAGATTGCCATTGCTGTTCTGTTAAAAGAGAAAAGATTTTTTTTTTGGCTGAGAAAACTTCTGTTTCCAATATCCATCTAAGTAATCTCTCATATTCCTGCAATTCCAGGGAGTTCCAAAACAAATCCCATTTTATCAGCATGCTATTCAAAGCTACTTGGAACATATCTTAATCAGTTTTATTCATTTTGTTTAATTATGTGGAAAATTTAGTGTGACCTACATTTTCAGTAAAATCATGGCTTTAACTAAGTGCAAACTCTTTCCTTAATCTCTTGCTGCTAATACATGCTATTAGTAATGTGGAATTACCTTAATTTGGACTGGAACAACCTCGCCTTCAGTTCTCCTTTCACACAGAACCATTATAAAATAACTCTTTTTCAAGAATGTAAATTGCATTTCATGTTTCCACTCATTGATTTATAATCTGAAAATATTTTAAAAAACCCTAAACCCCAAAGCAAAAACTCCACTGCACAACATCTAAAAAAAAAATCTTTGGAAAACTGATCCAGACTAAACCCAATGCAGAAAATGCACAACACACGCCTCAACTACAACAAAACCCCCAGACCCAAGAGGACAGTATTAATCCAGATCTGTTTTCAGATAGACTTCACCTATGGCAGTGGAAGTGAGGCTGAGGCAGGGGAGAGATGGAAGTAGGAGTGCTGCTCTTCTCAGCAGGGTCAATCTAAATCATCTGTAAAACAACTTGAATGAAAATCAGCTGCATGTAATTTGTGACCAAGTATGCTAACATATGGGAGACTGGGAAAGTTTCATTTAAACAGGAGTAGAGTTTATGACAACAAAATGTCAGTATTTGGCTTAAGTGATTGAAATATATCATCAATGTCCATTTGTTTTCCTGGACACCTATGAGTGTAAAGTTATTTTAAAAGCCGATTTTAAAAGAATGATAAACACTGTGTAAATGAGCACACTGCACAGAGACTGACCTCTTTATATAGCATATGAGCTCCTCAGCATGTCATGGGGCTTTCTAGGGTTTCAGAGCCCATCAGTGGTAAATAAGTCTTAAGTGCAAGCCTGCTGGTCTCATGACTGGGTGGGTTCAGACAGAACAAAACCAAAAAACAATGCCCCCATTAAGCTTATTTGAAGCACAGGGCACAGTTTAATTTTCTCTGAAAGGCATTCAGAGGGTATGCTTCAAAACTACTCTGAGAACTTAATCAACCTTAGGCAGCTCTTGATTTGGCTGAAAACTGCATTATTGCTCCAAGCCAAGCTAATGCAGACACCCTGCTAGTGCTACAGTAACTGGTGTGAAGAGAACACATGCTTGTAAAACAAAACATTCAAGTCACAGACTTTTTCACCAAGGAATGTTTGGATCCCAGTGCACCGTGTCCATACCTCATCCAGAGGGTTTGTATCAGTGTCACTGAGAAAGACTTTTACTCTATTTATATTTCTGAAAAAGCTACTTGATGATGCAAATTTTCCACAGTGACTTAAGGCCAAGTAATTTTATTTGTGAGATAATTGGACAGAGCTGACACTCTAGAGTACTTGGCCCCTCTAAATTCATCCTGCACTTGCAGAATGAGGCAGAAGAAATCAGAAACTTCTTGTTCAAAGGTAATGTGAAAGGAATGCAGTTCTTGTGCTTTGCAAAAACATCTGATGTTAAACTTCCCTCCCTCTTGGAGAAGTCCTTTGGAACAAAAATGCCTTTTCTCTATCTTAATGAGAGCTCCACATAGACTGCAAATTCTGATTAAGCTTCTATCCTTCTATAAATAAACCTACAGTAAGGACTGCAAAAAAAAAAAAAAGGGAAGGCAGATGCTATTTGAAGCACTTGTGTTCTTTCCTATGTATGTACAAATGGGGAAACATTTATTAGAAAATTTTCTTTAGACTAAACCCAAATAACTTTATTACCCAATAAGTCCTTCTGGCTTTAAAATTATTGGTCAAATTGTGCCAAAGCCTTTACAAGGTCAATAAAACCTTTGCACCAACCCTGCAGAAAGATTCTGCTTTAGTGCAGAGAAAGAATAAATCAAGAGACAGTGACAATGCAGAGGAAATGTTTAAATGGCACTGACATCAGCACTTGACAATCTGATATAAGATTATGGTTTGATTAATTTATCAAGGGCCAAGTTGAGAGGAGATGATTAGGATAATGTTTCAGATAAAAAACCTCCAACAAAACACATTACCCTGAGGCTGAGACTGACAGCATGTTACCTACACTACATTTAAGGAATAAGTTTATTTTCTTACTCTCTGACCTATTTGATTTCAATGTCTGCATTGTTTCTGCAGTGCAGTAAAAAGGAAATCAGATGGCTACTGTGGAATAACAGTAAATTATTAGCTAAAAAAAAAGCAGTTAGTCAAGGAGAGAGAGCATCATAATCCATTTGAATTTGTGTTTTTATTAAAACTTGGAAAATCAACACTACAAGATGCAATTTTACCCACGTATACACTATACACCTGATGGAACTGGCAACTCTATAATGGTAGTAGGTGCATTTAGGTCAGGTAGATAACAGATCAAAGGGCACATGAGGTCAATATATACCTAAATATGGTGGTTCTTCGTTTTGGTTGGTTATTTTTGCATTAGCAGTGGTTTTGGCATAAAAGTACTCTCTGCTCACACACACACCCACCCCCACAAAATGGGACAATGCAGTCATCAGTCACAGCCAGCTCAGGTTCATGAGAAAGTCCTGCTTGGCAAACTTAACTTCTTTTTGTGAGAAGGTAACCCACCTAGTTGATCAAGGGAAGGCAGCTGATGTAATTTTTTGGATTTCAGTAAAGCTTTCAAAACTGTCTCTCACAGTGTTCTGTGGCTGAGGGAGGGGATTGTGCTGCTCTGCTTTGAGCTGGTGTGGCCTCACCTGGAGTCCCAGGTGCACTTCTGGGTGCCACCACACAAGAAAGACAATAAACTATTGGAGAGCATCCAAAGGAGGGCCACAGGGCTGGTGAAGGGCCTTGAGGGGAAGCCTGATGAGGAGCAGCTGAGGTCACTTGGTGTGTTCAGTCTGGAGAGGAGGAGACTGAGGAGAGGCCCCATTGCATCTGCAGCTTCCTTGTGAGGGGAAGAGGAGGGGCAGGCACTGATCTCTTCTCTGTGGTGACCAGTGACAGACCCGAGGGAATGGCCTGAAGCTGTGTCAGGGGAGTTTAGGCTGGCCATTAGTAAAAGGTTCTTCACCCAGAGGGTGTTTGGGCACTGGCACAGGCTCCCCAGGGAAGTGAGCACAGCACCAGCCTGACAGAGCTCAAGAAGTGTTTGGACAATGCTCTCAGGCACATGGTGTGACTCTCGGTCCTGTTGAAACACAGGCCTCAATTGACACAAGTGACACAAGCACTTTAGCATAGGTATGAATTAGCCAAAGATTGAAGTGCTGTGTCTGACTGTAACCACTTTTGCAAGCAGAGGCCTAGCCCTAGCAGCTAAAGTGGTGAGAAGGGAGAGGCACGTTGGCTGTCACAAAAGGACAGGAAAATGCAAAGTCATAGGGTTTGTTTTCATAGATAGAAGAATGTAATCAATAAAGCACAGTTAGAGAAAAGCATTACAGCAGTTAGGTGAATGTGATGAGTATGGTAGACAGGAGCTATGTACTGTGTTTGTAGCCCTAGGATAAAGAAACCACACATTATGTAAGACCCCAACCCTTAAAACTGCAGCTTTTAGATAAGCAAACAAACAAGGGTGGATGCCAGAACTGTCAAGTATAAAAGCCTGTGCAAAATGAACCCCAGTCAGACATGTACATGGAGTGCTAACCCCTGCATGATCTCTTGGCTCCAATAAAAGTGTGCTTTACTTTACAGTACCTGCTGTGGAGTAGATTCCTTTGAATCCCTGTGCAGGGCCAGGAGCTGGACTCGATGGTCCTTGGAGGACCCTTCCAACTCAGGATATTCTATGAATCTATGAATTTTGGAATACCTGACACAGATCAAGAATTTGAGTTAAAACCTGTTCAAAGCATGTACTCAGCAGTTTTTCTCTCCCTTGAGTGAGGGAGATTCTCCTTGATCTCTCTCATTATCGATTAATGCTATCACTGGATTGTTGGCCCTTTTCTCCTATCCCCTAGAGAATGAAACTTAAAAATTTTAGCAGTGTTTGCCTGTACTAGTTTTGAATGGCAAAATTTACAAAATTTAAAATCAGAATTTGTATTTGAATTAAAACTATTATATTTAATCTGTGTGTTCAGGATTGATTAGCTGGTAATAAAAACTTTTATAACTGAAACACTGTGTTGTTGCAGCATCTAATAAGGAAGTTATGCAAAGTCTGACAATTTTGTCAGACAATTTTGTCAGACAATTTTGTCAGCTATTGCTGACAATTTTCCCTGTTTTAATTTTTACAGTTTCATATTGGTGGAGATACTTAAGGTCCTAACAGCCTCAAAAGGATTTCACACAAGCACTCAAGCTTGTAGTTCATGATCAAATCACAAACTCAACACCACTGTCAATAATGGATTATATTTTTAGCACGTAGAAGGAGCCAAAAATAGATTTCCATCATCCAACAATAGACCATCATTAATCTGTAGACCTGTAGGACCATAAATGTGCAGGTAAACTGGAAAAAAACCCCAAACCCCTGTACTAGTATTTTCCTACTAAAGATGTCAAAGGAGGAGAATGTGATGCTGTGGTTTAGAAAGGCACAAATACAGATCCTTCTATATTCTAGCACATTAGCTTATCAATATTAATGAAGATTCGAGTCTGAGGACAATCACGTAGACACTGTATTTGTAACTTGCTAAAGCAAACTCCAGGAAAACTGGTGGCAGTATAGCAGAAAGAGCCCTACGGGACTACAGAAAGAATCAGCGAGAATGCAGACTAACAGAAGGCACCCGGAGAGGCTGACCGGGGTGACACAGCGCAGAGCTCGGAGCTGGCCCTGCCACAAGCGCCGCAGCCCCAGGACACAGCCGGAGTCGCTCCGAGACTGCAGCATGGCGCTCCGTCGCTTTCTGGAGTTTAGAGGAAAACACTAATATCGCTCAGTAAGACAGAGCACGCCTAAAGCACGAAATGTCAGAAAGCCTGGCGGTGCGTTTCGCCCATTTATCTTTGCGTTCCTCCCGTCCCGCTGCCATTTAAAGTTTAAAAGGCTGTGAGTAGCCGCAGATAAAGCACGCTGAAGTCCGCAGCCTCGCCCCAGCAGCAGAGCGACGCTGCCCTAAGAGACCTCCGCAAAGGGCCACCAGCGGGAGCACCCGGGAGCCGCCCCGAGCTGCGGGGCGCCTTCGGGAGCCGGGACAGCCCCGGCTCCGGAGCGGGTCCCGCCGCCGCTTCCCGCCCGGACAGCCCCGGCACGGCTGCCGCTGTGGACGCCCATCAACCGCCTTCCCGCCGCGGAGGCTCTTGGGAGTTGTAGTCCCAACCTGCCGCGTTCTCCGGACAGCTGCGAGGCGGCCCTGCTGTGCTCGAACTACAGCTCCCAGCATGCAGGGTGGCGGGGCGGTGCCCGCCTGTGGCGCCGGGAGGCTGTGCGATGGCGGCAGGTTTGTAATAGAAGGAGAAGGCTGTGGCAGTCGGAGCTGGGCGCTGTTGTGGTGGCGGCCTGAGGAGCAGGGCCGGGGCAGCTGCCTCGCTGTATGCGAGAGGCCGCGGGTCGGAGCTGTCGTGGAGCGGGTGCTTCGGAGCCGGGGGTGCGCTTGGGGCGTGCTCTGTGAGGGCGGTGTCGGTGGGGGAAGGAGGGCGCTGGGCCCGACGCCTCGGCTCGGCTGACGAGCGGGGCTGTGCTCATCTCCCCATTGTCGACCTATGTGGGGATCCCTTTGTCCCTCCTCCCCTTCGCGGACGAATCAGCCTGATCCCTGCCGGCTGCTCCGCTTGGCACGAAGGTGCTGCTGCCGTAAATTTCATGGGGAGGTTTAGACTGGCAGGCGGCGTGCAGAGGGTCTCCCAAAGGGGACGGGGAAAACAGACCGTGAGCCTTGCACGCTTCGATTTGCCACTGCGGGAATCTGCACCTCGCTGGGAAACAGAAGGCAGTCGTTTCTATATGAAACATTTGTATGCTTCTTCCAGTCGCGGTTTCAAACTCTTGTTGGAAACGTAAGTATTTTGGCTGCGGGAAAATGAAGTGAGAGCTGGCATGGGCTGGTCTCTTGGGAATGAGGAAGCTTTAAGCAGTTATTTCCTGATTAGCAGGACTCTTGAACCTGGGCTGCTGTGGTTGTCTGTCCTTGGTGCCCTGGCCCCTCTTCTCCTCTGTATTTCCCCCCTGGCACACCACATGCACAGGCAAAGAATCATTTGCCCTGGGATTACTTAGAGGAAGCAGGGCTGAGCAGCCCGGCTCCTGTTGCCACACTGTCACCGGCAGCAGTTTTGTCTTTTTCTTCCTAAGTGAGGAAATCACTTTGGGTCAAGTTATTCATGTTTTATGGCACTTGTGGGTTTGTTGCTGTATTTAAAATTTCCTCTGGATGGATTTTAAAGAAGCTCTTTGGGAGAAGGAAGATAACAGGGAGCATAATTGCAGTTTAGTTTCCTTGAGAAACTAAAGAAGATGTGAAAATGATAAGTGTTGCATTGAAATATGTGCAGTAAAGTGTTTAGATGGACATAACTGAAACTTTGCATTAATATGAAGTTCACGTGGCAGAGATCTCTCAGCTCATCAAATCACTTCTTTTTTTGCAGGTGTTTGAAAAACATTCTGAATCCCTGTCAGTACTACTGAAGAAAATGTTATGTACAGCTTTATGGTACTTGAGATTATATTGGCTGCACTCAAATAATACAATTAAGAGTTGGATTATGTTGATTTTCTGCACCAAAAGTGTTTGTTACTTATTATCCAAATTGTTTCTGTTGACTATGAGTTATTTTTATAAGTACACTAGGCTGGTTGTAAGAGAGTAACTTTCTTTTACTGGGAATCTGTTATTCTAAATTTCTGATTCTGTTTATCTGCTTAACTTCTAGGTGCTAGAAGTAGATAGATAACTGTCCATACCAACCACCTGGAACTTTGAGAGTTATATTGTCTTAAATCTACAGAACATAATATTATTGTGTTAATGCTGATCAGCAAAGAAATTGGAATACAATTTGCAAGATGCCAACTGTTGAAAATCTGAGTGGTGAGCAAAACTTCAGTGCACATTGGATGTTCAATAGTGCCCGTGCTGGAGTCTTATTAGGTCCTAGTTTTACTGGTTTGAACTTCAAGAAAGAAAATTTGTTACCTGGACCTGAAAACATCACAGCTTTACCTGAAGAAGTGCTGCATCTTTCAGACAGCTGTTCTGTAAGTGATGACTCCCTGTGTGAAGAGTCTGCCAGCTCTCAGACACTTCAGCAATGTACCACTGGAACACCTTTTCCAGCAGCAGCTGGAAACATGGAAAGCTCTAAACCAGACTTAGTCCGTGGTGAAGTGGATGGTCAGAAGAAATCCAGTCACAGTGATCCACTCTTACAAAAGCTGGAACAGGTAATAAATATGCCTAGAATCCCTTGACATACTTACAGTAAGATTTGTTTTGTTCCTGCATATGATTTGTCATGCCTGCAAGTAGGCAAACCCCTGCAATGAATGTGTAGGCCACGGCAAGCTCAAAGAGCAAATCCTAAGTTCCAGTTATGCTCACAGGAAAGTTGGTGTCCTCCTCAAGATGTGCATTTACTGAGAGTGTAACTACTGTTGTTTCAAGTTCCAGTTTAAAATGAAATCGTTCTTAAAATCATTTTACCTGGAAAGGTGCACACAGCTCTACAGTGTTTCTTCACTCGAGGCTGTGGAAATGTGGTGCTGGTCATTACAGTGGTGGTGCTTGACCACAGGTATTCACAACACAGTGGAATTGAATGTTCTTGTATCTATAGCAACATCTTTTGTTAGTTCTCAAAGTAGGTGTGACATACCTGGTTCTGTTGAGATGAGGAGATATGTTAGTTTTGAAGGTGATAAAGTATCCAAGACATCAGGATGAAAAGAGGCCTGGAATTGTAATGCTGTTATGTTACTTACTTTTTTTTTTTTTCCTAATGCAAGTATGTCATTCAATCCACGGTAAGTAGCTGTTTGTTTGCTTAAAGCTCTTCCCAAATACTGGATACAAATTGTGTTGGCAGGAAGTCTTCAGCAACACTTTAGTAGATCTTGCAGTTAAGGACTAAGTCCTTGTCCACTCTGCCAGCAGCTACATCAGCATAAATCCCTATGTCTGTTCGCTGAAGTGGAGAGAGGGAGAGGGTGTGTGTGTCTCCAGAGTAGAATTCCACAAATTACCAGGTGCTATAAAAGTTTTCTCCTGTATTTTACATGATAGGAGAATACTTGCCCACTTTTTAGATACTGTCAGTAGTATCAATCAGTGGCTAAATAAATCTTGGCTGATTTATTGGTATCTTAAGAGGAATTATTAAGTGTCCTTAGAAAGTTATTGACAATCTATAACAAAAGAATTCTTTGGTACATTCTACACAAACCTAGCCTCTAATACATTTATTTGTTTAAAAAGCTGAAGGAATTGCAACAGCAGAAACAGGAACAGTTAAAGAAACAACAGATGGAGCACCTTCAGAGGTTAATGGAAGAGCAGCAGAAGCTACTTAGCATGGTATCTGGCCAGCCAGCAGCTCTTGGTAAGTTGAGAAAGAAAGCACATGATGTACTTTGTATAAACTGAAAAATCTAGTCTCATTTTCCAGTTAAAATCTGAAAGTGTCTTCTGGGTTCTTCATTTTAAGATTACTTGATTAGTCAAAGATAAATGCTGCATTGCTTTAGTGCCTGAAAGTTGAGTGCTACTGAAGAAGGAATATTGTCCTATTTTTATAAAATACCAGCTGTAATTGTGGCTTGATCATTATGTGCTATGATGGTAGCCCTTGCTTCAAAGTACATGTTTTGGAGTGTAAAACAAGTACTTTCCTTTCTGATTAGCTGCTTCTCACAGTACTTTTGATTGCTTTAAGCTTTCAGTGTAGCCAAATGAAGTGGTCCCTTCTTGTTTGTGCTCACACATATCACATTCAGGTGATGAACTGAACAAGGGTAGAGAGCTGATCTGTATTGAAAAGCAGAGACTTGTATCCTGTGTCAGTTCTCCAGTCTTGTTTGCTGGGTGCAAGGAGAGGGGACAGCTCTTGGCTGGGAAAAGCTTTTAGAGCTGAGAAGGGGTACTTTCTGCTCTTGGCAGTGTCAGTCCAACATGACTTAAATTATTGTCTTTCACTCTGCTTACCTGAGAAGATTAAATTAGGGCTTATTTTAGGAGAAGAAAATCAAGATTGCCCAATCACTTATTCTTGGTCAGTGACATAAGGGTGGAGGCTGGGTGATCAATCCTGCCCTTCTGTGCCATTCCTTTTCTCCTGTGGAGCAGGTAGTTTTGTGATACAAATAGAATGACACAGCCATTTTGTTCCTTCTCCTTTCAAGGTTATACTGTAATGGCTGAAAGTCAAAAGCGGAGACCTGGGCATTCCACAGCCTTAGCACCTTCTCCTCAGTTGCCATCGTCTGGATATCAGAATATCTTTGAAGACAGAGCTCGTGCTCTGGTTGTTTCTTCCCATACACAAGACAACGATTCTTTACAAAAGCTGAACAACAGAGAATGCGCCTCATCTTTGAAGAGCAATCTTTCAGAGGTGTCTGCCTGTGAAAAGCAAGGTCTGTATGTGCCTCTGGAAAGGCCAAATTGGTTGAAAAACAAGGAAGACAAATACATTAATGCTTAATCATTTAGAGAAACATAACTTGATGTGTGGTGCTTTTTTTCCCCTTGTCTCTGAGAGTAATTTTCTGCTGCTTATTTTGAAGGTTTTATAATTTTAGTTGGTTTACTTGGTATGTTGGTTTGTTTACTGACAGCTTACAGACCTCAGAATGTTCCTGTTGTCCGTTCGAGTTTGGCTAAAAGCGGCACAAGCCAAAAATCAAATTCTTCTTAATTTATGCATGTATATGTGGGAAACAAGAAGCTTGATAAGACAGCTCATCAGTACAGCAGACAGCAACATTTGTTCTGTTATGTTTTTAAGCCATACATTAACAATAACAAAGCAGATGAACAATCAGAATGGATTATTTAAGGTCTGTGGAAAATTTTTAATGCATAATTGCTTGTTCCATTAAATAGAAAGTGCAAATTCAAATAAGAATTAATTTGGGGAAATCTTAGAACTGTTTTATGTAGGAATTCAGATCACATGGCCATGAAGCTCCCTTCTGGTTTTCACCTGACCTGAATGCTGTTTAAAGTATGTGCTGAAAAGTGATTTGTTGTTGGGATGAAAAAAAAAAAGCCAACTTTGTTGCTTTCACAGGAAAAAACACGTGGTGTCCAGAAAAAAAGATGGAATTATTAATGGAGAGTGAAGATAATCACATTGATCACATATTAGGTGTGGGAAGCGCAGATGTCTCTGAAAATTCCCGTGGAGGTGAACAGTTGTTGACTTATGCAGAGGAAAGGTAATTCAGACTATGATTATGCGTTTTTAATCAAGTTACACAAGTTTGGTTGAATTCTGAGTCCTGAATGAAAGAGTCAGATGCTCTGAATTTGTGCAATTTCTTAACAAAGCAGTTGATTTTTCTATGTACCGTGGAGACCTGTGGTAAGAGAGGCTCTTGCTTGGAATTGCTTTTGCTGTAAAAGATGAAATGTTGTGTGTTGGATGAAGAGGTGTGTGTGCAGCCTGGGGTAATGACAGCTTAGAAACACCTTTCAGTATAGCAGGGTATATAAGCAGTTATGATTGCTGTTCCCAGTTTGATTTATTACAACCTCCTATCCACTGTTATGTTCTGAAAGTAGTAATGTGAGGGAGGAGGGCGAGGCTGTGACTTTTTAGTTTATTATGGAGAGTTATTGTTGTTTGAAATGTCCAAGGCCAGGCTGGATGGGGCTCTGAGCAATCTGGTCTAGTGGAAGGTGTCCCTGCCCTTGGCAGGGTTGGGAGGTTGGAATAAGATGATTTTTAAAGTCCTTCCCAACCCAAACCATTGAGTGATTATGTCATTCTATGAAATGTGGCTGTGTCTCCGCTGGGGTAGGTCTTGCCCATCCCCAGCCTGCTTCCTGGGGTGGGCAGCAGCATGAAAAAGCAAAGAAAGCCCTGATGCTGTACAAGCAAGGTTCAGTAATAACTAAAATATGATGTTATCAGTGCTGTTAGCTATAGATAAAGCTCACTCCATGCCAGCCAGACTCAGTACTCCTGTGAAGGAGGAGGAATATCAAAGAGGGAGACAGGGAATGTTATCTCAGTAGCATTCCTGAGTAGAAAGGTGATACTGTAGAAATTGGCAGTGTGACTAAATTATGAGTGGAAGTTGGGTGATTGGTCCGAAGGAGAGGGTCCTTAAGAAAAGCAGTGAAAGAAAAAGCAACAAACCCTGCACACAGTGTCTTTTAGATATGTATATTAACTATTGCAGGGATTGGATAAACATGTAGTGTTAAAATGCATTTCTCAGATTAACTTAATGCCTAAAGCACCTCAGAATTTGTCATCTTTTATGCAATTGCACCATAGGTCTTTGATTACCAGTGATGTTAAACATAGTTATTTTATACAGAATTATAAGAGTTGTTTTTGTAATTACTCTAGACCTATTAAAGCTGCAATACATGAGAAGAAACAAACTTTTGAAGAATTCTTAGAAGAACAGATACAACTAGAAGAACAGCGTCTGGAGCAAACCCAGAAGTTACAGGTTATTGATTATTACTCTAAAAACCTTTATTCTTTATGTAGTGTGTCAAGATGTGATAGGTGCTTTAATATTGTACAAGGAAGATGCTAGCAGGGAAAGCTAACACTGAATGTAGCATTCACATTCTGAAAAATAATAAGCCCCAAATACTTCACTTGCTTAAGTCTTCAGAAATCCAGTAGAAATGTACCATGTAAATTTCTACTGATATCTGGGATTTATTTGAAGAAATCTTCAAACTGTGTAAGGAGCTTTTTAACATTTTATCGTTTGCTTTTCTTTACCCATTTTCAGGAGACAAATGGATCAGCTGTCCAAAAACCAGTGATCAAGAGACCCTTCCTGAAGAGAGGGGAAGGTTTAACAAGATTCACTAAAGCCAAGTCTAAAATGACAAAACTTGGAGAAAACACCTCAAAACTTCAACAAAAGGCTTTAGATGATAGAAATGTTATTAAAGTGGACAGATTACAAATACAGAAGAAAACTGCACTTCCTGGCCAAGAACTGGTTTCTGAAAATCATTTTGCACCATGTAAAAAATACAGCCACCCCCATAAAGTAAAACGTTGTCCTATTCAGAAGACAGTGGTACTCAGGAATCACAATGGAGAAAATATCTTGCCATTAGAAACAAGAGTGCAATCAGGAAAAAATCACGATGGACAGATGAGAGATTCTTACCCATCAGAAATTAACAACAATATAGAAAATACAGAGAACAGAGAATTTGCTAAGTCTAACACTGGCAAAATCAAAACAAAATTACCTGGTGCTGAAAAGTCTCAGATGTCTCAAGAACTGACCAGTGCCTTTTCTAATTCTAAATGTCCCATAGGTCAGCCTGTAAAAGATTCAGAACTGTCTTTTGAGCTTTCATTTCAGAATAAACTGGAGAACTGGGAAAAAGAAAAAGAAAAAGAGAAACTAGAATTAGATGAGTTTTTATTTCTAGAACAAGCTGCAGATGAAATGTCTTTCTCAAGTAATTCCTCATTTGTGCAGAGGATCTTGGAACGAGACCAGCAAACTTCAAAAGGCCGTAGGATGTCTTCTACTCCTATCAAGGCAAAGCAGCAGCAAGCCAAGGCTCTGGCTGTCGAACTTACAAATGAGAGAAATAAAAGGGCAAACTGCCTGGCACAGGAAAATAGAAATGATAGCCCAGTTATGCATACAGCCTCCAATTCAGGAACAGATTTTAGAATGAAGGATCAATTGAGTAAAACAGATGGTGTAATATTCTCAGCTTCTTCCATGAAAGCAGCTCCTGCTTTAAAAAGTAATCACTGGATTGTAAATGAAGATGAGAGTGAGGGCAACAGTGATACTGCTACAGATTCTGAGAGTGAGTTTGGGGCCACGTTGAAGCATGACAACAAAGATGCTAAGGCAGCCCTTGTGAACCACAGAGAAAGTGATCCAGAATTTTTTGATTGTGGAAGTTCTGCTGCAGACATCAGCAAAGAGAGCAGAAATGGAGATGCTGACCTTGGGTTGTCAGACAAAGATTGTGGTGCACTGTCAAAGCAAAAGGTTAGAAAAGCTGCAGATGATCACAGAAGCATGTTATGTATAAGTAGGAATAAATTTGAGTTTGATGATGAAAGAACATGGAGTGATCTTGATGAAAATTATGTTAGCATTGATTTACCTGAAAAATATACTAAAACACCTTTGCAGATGGACTTTTGCTTTAAGAATGATACAACTGTCCCAGACAAAGCAATAAAGAGAAAAGTTGCCTCAAAGAAAGGAGGTGAAATGTCCAAAGAGTCTGCAGTGGACAGTGATTCAAATGGACCTCCTGTATCAAACCTGATGGTGAAACTGTTTCCTTCACTGAAGCCAAAGCAGAAGGCAGGCTGCCATCCAGAGCATGAAACCAAATCAAATGTGGAGCCAGAGCTGGGAGGTGAGAGAACAGCAACTGGTAGGAGGTGGTGAGGAAGGCGTGTTGTACAAGTCTTCCCTACTAGTGCTTAAGCTGCAAACTGAAGTTACAGCGGAGGGTTTAAGTACCGACTTCTGCTGCGAGAAATGGCCCTATTCTCCCCCTGCACCTGTGGTTGCATATCTGATGCCAGGTCTAACAATTACATAGCTTTCAGAATGACTCTGATTGGTGAAAACTTATTTTCAAAAATTTAATTGGTGGGTTTTTTTTTCCTTTCCTCTGGAGGCTTCAGCTTATTGAGGTAACTTGATCTGAAGCTGCTTGATCACTGTTTCTGAATGAAGGAAAATAGCAAGGGCAAGCTGAAAATGAAGTGGTACCTTCCTTTCCACTACAGTGGATTTATACCACAGTAGGGTAATGCTATTCACTGCTAGGTTAACTTTTTCCTCTTATGAAATATAAGGGAGTGGCAGACTTGTCTGTGTTTTCTGAGAATAGTATAGTATCTACAGAGTTCATGTGGAATATGGGAAATGTGGATTCATTTTTCTGCTTTGCCCATGTTTGATTTCATTTATATGGTTACAGTCTGTGCAGAACTGCCTCTAAAACCCCCTGTTGCAGCTGTTGCATTTCTGCTGCCATTAAATGGAGTTGTTCAGTGAAAGCATGATGGCACAGCCTCATATTTAAATCTTTTGTCACTGAGGTTGTGATCTTTGTTTCAGACTCTGCTCCAGTGAATGTTTAGGATTTTGTTTAGATTTTTATGGTAGGCCAGTTGGTGTAACCTTTTTGGATTTCAGTAAAGCCTTTGATTTCACCTCTCTCAGTGCCCTTCTGAACAAAATGTCCAGCATTCAGCTGGATAAACACATCATGTGATGGGTGAGCAACTGGCTCACAGGTCAGGCGCAAAGGGTTACAGGGAATGGGGTGACATCAGACTGGTGACCTGTCACTACTGGGGTTCCAGAGGGCTCCATCCTCTGCCCTGTGCTCTTCAACATCTTCATAAATGACTTGGACACAGAACTGGAAGTATACTAAGTAAGTTTGCTAACCATGCTAAACTGGGAGGAGCTGTTGACTCCCTCGA
>VYZP01064792.1:0-35975 GCA_013400635.1 Hypocryptadius cinnamomeus | reverse complement strand
AAAAAAAAGATGAAAGGAAGTTTTATTCTGTTGAATTTGGGCAGGTAAGAAACAGCTGCCCTGATTTTTTTGGCTCCTGCCCTACGTTCAAGGGAGGTAGGACATGGTGGTGACTCCACAACCTCCCTGCCAAGGCCTGAGCACCCTTTCCATGGGCAAATTCCTGCTGCTGTCCAAGCTGAGCCTGCCCTGGCCCAGCCTGAGGCCGTTCCCTCTGCTCCTGTCCCTGTTCCCTGAGCCCAACCCTCACCAGTGAGAAAAGTGATAAAAGTCAATAAAGGGATGGCACTCAGGAGAAAGCTAAAACCAAACTGGAAGAGGATTCTGGTGAGAAAAAGATATATTCATTTATTCAGATAAATCACAGAAAAATGGGAAGATCTAAATTCAGAGCTTGTACTTAAAAAAAAAAAAAAAACCAATTCTCTTTAATCGTTTTGTACCCAGCTACAACTTAATGTGAAACTTCATAGATGTGAAGAAAACCAGAATTTTGGTTACCTGGAAGAGATTTCCAGTGGAGTTTCTTGTTCTATTCCATGTATGCCAAAGGATCTGTAGTCATCAAGATCACTGGAAGATCTGTCTTTGCCAGAAAGTGCTCAGGCAAAAAAAAAAAGCCAGACAGCTGAATTTCATCAAATTCACAGATCTACTTCCATGGAGATGTCAGAACAAGCAAATGGATGAGTTAAAAATGATCACAGCACAAAATTTACATTTTTATTTTTGCTTGAGAAACAACTGAAAGCTGTGTACATCCTGCTTCTGGGGAAGGCAGGAATTATAAATCCAAAATAATAAATGCTGCATAAAAATAAAGCATTCACAGCCAGTTTGCTTTTGTACAGTGTCTACAGCCAAAACTCACTAGCCAGTGCTATGAGATTTACTTCCAACAGAGAAGGCCACTTAAAATTCAGGAACTAATGGGATTTAATAAAACAGAGTGTAACACACTCCTACTTTCATTTTCACAAATGAATATGAACCTCAGAAAACAACAAAAAACATGTAATCACTCTCCATTCCACAAATAAAATCTGTCTAACTAAAACCACATTGCTAGGTTTGGGAAATTCCTATTTGGCTTGCTCAGGCATTTTTAGAGGAAGGAAGGATGCAGGAACATTTCCATGAGTTTTGATGATGCTGTGGGCAGTCAGTTAATAAATAATCCTGAATTTCTGTGAAAATGCAAACCACTCAAATGCACAATAATAATATACAGAGTGAGATCCTCGTTTTAGAAATGTCAGTAGTAATTTTGCCTTTGTTTCCAGAGGGTTAAGGCTTCACCCAGGAGGTTTCTACCCTCCAGCACTTCCCACTCCTAAGTGGTGATAAGGGCTTATAATTTAATTTCTGTCACAGCAATAACAGGAAAAAGCAACTCTTTTTCCCTGAGCACACTTTTTTTTATTGCACCATAGGCTCCTAAATAGAAACCTGAATAACCACAGATCCAAAAGCTTTCCAAACCTGAGAGATTTGTGCACGTCTCCTGGTGGAAATGGCTGGTTTAGTGACGTAGGTGGAGTGGGAGCTTCAGAAAAAGTTTATTAAAGAATCCCAGCCACTGAGTCACGAGTGCTGGAAGGCCCCCACTGGATTTCTAAACTTCTCAGAGGGGAGCCTGGAGGGGCTGGACCCAGTCCTAGCCCCAGAGTTTGTCACCAGTTTAAGTTTTACAACTTCATCCTGCAGGCTTTAATGATGGCAAATCAGATATATCATATACAAATGAGTTCTTTATTATGACAAATGATTAGATGAAAAAGACTCCATCCGAATTATTTACTACACAGAATAAAAGCTAAAACTACATTAAAACAGTTCTCTTAAAGCTAGGAAAGTAGAAACTATTATTGAGTAGAGATTGATGTAACTCACCCATAACAACAATCATGGCAGTTCTTTCTCTTAACCTCCAGGACTATCCCTGGTGGGCACCCCCAAAGTCCCAAGGGAGAGATCTCCACATTCCAAGAGGGAATATTTTAGAAGAACCTTCTAGCAGGAAAGTGGGCTGGGCTTCCATAGTGGCTGAGTGCCAGCCACAGGTCTCCAGGTGAGTTTAGCAACTCATCTGCCAAACCTTTGCCAAATTTTTGCTTCATTATCAGAATGTTCATTCGGGGTTAATTGCCAGATTGGATTTTTTATCATAATTCAAAACCAAAACAACACACTGCCACCTCTCAATCCACCCTGCTGGATTTGAAACCAGGACATTTTTGAGTTGCTTGACCACATTGCAGAGCAGAGCAGCCAGGTCAGAGCATCCTGCCAGGGTCAGTAGGATGAGAACTAGAGCCACACGTGGAGCCAGTGGTCACCTGGGCAGGGGCACAGCCACAGCTGGGCTGCCCAGCAGCAGGGACAGGCCAAGGCATGGATCCCTGCTGCCTCATCCAGGCCAGCCACAGAGCTGACCTGGTTTTGTGGGCAGATCAATGCCAGCATGAAACAAAAATGCAGGCAGAGGGCATTTTCAACGAGTCCTCTCATGTTATATCTGTCATGAGCTGAGTTAAAAGAAGTGAACAAGGAAAAAGTGGGTGTGGAAATTCTGCAGCATCAGTGTGAGATTGCCCTCTCAGTGTAAAATGAAAACAGGAGGCAGCAAAAGTTGCCAGTTCTATTTTGTATTGCACAGCAACGAGAAGGTTGGTGGTGTTTTTTTTAATCAAGTGCCTCTCCAGGACTTAATGTAAGGTAATACATAATAGATAATGTTTCTATGGGAGAAACAGCTGGTTGGAAGGAATTAGAAAACAAGCTGGAAATATTCTTCTGCTAATTCACTGGGTCAAAGCCAGTCCACGTTGGTTGCTATCAAAAGTTGCCACCATCAGTTGTTTGGTGGCCTTGGTGAGTGAGCTGCAGCTTGGTCTGCCTGTTCCTGGTGCAGAATTCCATTCTCCTGCAGGAAAAGGGACTTGAGTGTGTCCAGAGAAGAGCAATGGAGATGGGGAAGAGTGTAGAGAAGAATTCATGTGAGGAAAGGCTGAGGGAGCTGGGAAAGGGGCTCAGCCTGGAGAAAAGGAGGCTCAGGGGCTTTTCACTCTGCCTCACAGGAGGTTGTACTGAGGTGGGGGATTGGATTCTTCTTCCAGGGAACAGGGATAGGAGCAGAGGGAACAACCTCAGGCTGGGCCAGGGCAGGCTCAGCTTGGACAGCAGCAGGAATTTGCCCATGGAAAGGGTGCTCAGGCCTTGGCAGGGGCTGCCCAGGGAGCTTTGCAGTGCCCATCCCTGCAGGTGTCCCCTGGAGGTGGCACTGAGTGCTCTGGGCTGGGCACAAGGTGGGAATCAGGCACAGCTTGGACTCGACGGTCTTGGAGCTCTTTTCCAACCTAAAAAATATGTTTCTGATTGCTTTTGCTCCTTATCTTCCCTCCTGCTTCCCTGCTGGCTGTTCCCTCCCTTTGGTATTGAGCCCTGGCTTTGTTTTTCCCACCATCCTCACCTTTCAGAGGGAGACCTGTAAAGTCTTATTAAAAAACCAACCAACCAAAAAACCCACCACCACCACCACCAAAAACAAACCAACCCCCCAAAAAACAAAACCAAAAACCAACCAAAAACCCCCTCAAAAAAACCCAAAAACCCCCCAAAAACCCTAAACCAAACCAAACCAAACAAAAACAAAACCAAAACCAAACAAAACAAAAAACCAAAACAAACCCAAAAACCTAAACAAAAAAAACCCACATCAAAATCCATGATAGTTCTGTGTTAACAATCCTCTGGTAACCCTTCCAAATGCTGGCCAGTGGCCTGAAGCAGTCTGGGCTTCTCCAGCACTCTGCAGTTTAAGCTGCCAATAATTTGGTGGATTCTTCCTGATTTGCCAGAGTCTAAATTACTTCCCTGCTACTGCAGCTCAAGAGCTGAAAAACAAACAGTTTGTTTTCAAGCAAAGCAGAAACTACCACTTCTGCACTACCCTCTGTCCCTCAAAATGTTGAAAGAAATTAGGAAGGGGGGAAATGCACTACACTGAACTAAACTGTCAGGATTTCTGCTTGAATTGCAGCAGTAAAACTTCTGAAATATGAGAGTATGAAGGCCCTTTCACTGGAAATGCTTTCTAATTCAAACTATTTTTTTAAAAGAAAGACAATTTCTCTCTTGGTGTGTGGGATCAAATGGAAAGCCAGTTGAATAGAAATAGAAAGTTAATAGAAAGAGTCTCATTTACTTAATAGGTTTGAATCAGGTCCTTTGAGATCACTGATGGTTTTGAGAGGGAATTTTTCACTTTTCTGACTCAACAGCATGTCCTGAGTCTCTGAGGGACCAGGACAGGCTGGATCCATGGGCTGAGGCCAAATGGGTGAGGGTCAACGAGGTCAAGTGTTGAGTCCTGCCCTTGGGCCACAATAACCCCAGGGAGCTCCAGGCTGGGCAGAGGGGCTGGAAAGCTGGAAAAGCCCTGGGGGTGCTGGTGACAGGGGCTGGACACGAGCCCAGGGGTGCCCAGGTGGGCAAGAGGCCACTGGCAGCTGGGCTGGCTGAGGAATTGTGTGTCCAGCAGGAGCAGGGCAGGGATTGTCCCTCTGTGCTGGCTCTGAGAGGCCCCTCGAGGGCTGTGTCCAGTTCTGGTCCTGCAGGAGAGCCCTGGAGGGGCTGGAGCGTGTCCAGGGCAGGGAACGGAGCTGGGAAGGGGCTGGAGCCCCAGGAGGGGCTGAGGGAGCTGGGAAGGGGCTGAGGCTGGAGCAAAGGAGGCTCAGGGGGGACCTTGTGGCTCTGCACAAGTCCCTGCCAGGAGGGGACAGCCGGGGGGGGTCGGGCTCTGCTGCCAGGGAACAGGGACAGGAGCAGAGGGAATAGTCAACCCCCAAATTTCCTGCTGAAAACCAGGATTTGGACATGTTGAGGCAGCTTTAGTTTATGTCCATCTGACTCAAAAGCCCAGCTCAGTCTGTGGACAAGCCAACTGTGCAGTTCCAGTTGAGTTTTAATTGGCCCTAACTTTGCAAAAGGCTGTGTGGTTGAGCAGGAAACAGCTTTGATTCGAGGTTTCTCTGCAGCCCTGGCTCTGCAGGGAGCTGGGTGGAAATTAGGGAGATCAGAAATGCCCAGGGCTGCCCCCAGTGACCACAGGCTGAGGGTTAATACTGCTGCTAATGAGGGAATGTTTGGGTACAGCTGCTGACCTGCTCTGTGTGTCATTTGTATCACACCAGACCACTTGGTTTGCACACAGCAGGGAAAAAAAAAAAGATTGATTGCCAATTTATGGGGCTTTTCAACCCACATTCATTGCTGGAAACATATTAACTCTCTTAATTAGCTGGGGATAAAAACCTGTTAACAGAGAACTTCTTGCTGGCCTGGGGAGTTCAGCAGAACTTCGCAGTTCCTGCTTTTCTCTGTCTCCTTTTTGTGAACTGTCAGAATTTCCCCTCACCCCTTTGTGATTGTCTCTTTTATGGTTTATATCGATTCCTTTTACTGGTTGGCTGTATTTAACTCCCTTTGATAAAGTGTTTCTTCAGTGGGCTTGAGATGAGTTAAATGTTAAGGATTTATGACCTTGCTCATTTTTTTATCAGTTCCTTGGGAAGATTTATGAAGTATTTTATCATCTCTGAAATGCTCTTGATTGTTGATGGGGGAAACTTCTCAGGCCACTGGATCTTGACTGTCCATAAGGTGTTTTTTGTCCCTCTGACCTAACAGCAGCAAAATGGGTTCAGAAGTTCATTTGTGCTTTATTCCTGGTACAGAAAGGAGGAACTGCTTAATATAGGGATGTCATGAAAATATTGTACTGTATTAAAATATGGTTTAGATACATAAACTGAATAGCACAAGTTATTAAATGTTAATATGCATAAAATCATAATTGCAGTGTGTACTTGCATACTGATATACAGATATATAAAATCCCCACCTCCTGTTTATGTAAGTAGTTACATCTTGGATTCTCTTTGAAACTTTGTAGGTTCAAACCCCACTCTCAGTTCTTCCAGCTCTGATTTCCTGCTGCTGGAGTTTGCAGCATCACTTTTATTTCACTATTAGACATTTTGTTTCCTACATGGCTTTGGGCTTTTGCACCCTGAAAATGCTGACTGTTTTCCACTTCAGGCTTACTGCTGAGACTTGAGGTGTCCAAATAATGTTAAAAACAAAGCACTGGCTTGGAAGATGGAGGAAGACAGCCTGAACTTGTGCACCTTGTGTGCTTGTGACTGTGTCTACTCTGTGAGTAAACGATGGCAGCTTACTCAGCACAGCTAGCTCCCAGTTTCCTCCTGCTTGTACCATTTTCTGGCAACCAGTCACTAAAATCAGTAGAGCTCTGGTGATGTGCTGAACTGCTGGGGACGTGGAGACAGGAGATGCCCAAATATTGGGGGAGTTTTAAGTCACCATTTCTCAGAGACAGAAATGTTCATTTAGAAATCAAGCTCTTACACTGAAGAGTGAAATCCTGCTGTTTCTCAGCAAGGCTCTTTCCCTGAAGGCTGGCAGAGGCACCTTCACGCTCCTGTGGTGGCTTTCTGACCCTGTCAGTTATAAATTAGGATTTTTTGATCTGGGATGTCCTAGCAATGTGCTCTAGGATGGGCCAGCTTGGGGTTGGAGCACTGTGGTCCCTGCCAGTCTCACCTGTTTTGGGATTCTCTGGGGCTCCTGGGCTCTGTTTCCAGCTCTGCCACTCATTTGATGCCTGACCATGGGAAAATTGCACCTTTTGCAAAGGAATTGCTCAGCCAGAGGAGGGTCTCCTGCATGGTGCTGTAGGCTGAGCTCAGCTTTAGCCTCAGATGGTGCTGAACCCCCTCAGGCCTGGCTTTTTCAGGCCTGGTTCTACACAGGCTTGGGCTGGAGACAAATCCCATCTTCTCTGCCAGCAGCAGCCAGGTGGGAGGGCCAGCAATCCCCATTTTCTGGGTGTCAGGCTCTTGTGTGACAGCTCTGGGACAGCAGGTGGGATGTGCTGCAGGTGGATGGCTTGGAAAAAGCTCATGGAGCACCTCTGGGTGCCTCTGGGCTGGAGTTTGTCCCTCAGCCTGCCAAGCTGGTTTGCCTTTAATTTGTCTCTGAATGTGTTTCTAAAGGAAAATGGTTTTTTTATGGTTTAGCCATTTGCCTTTCAGCTCTTTCTGGCCCTGAAGCCACTTTGAAGTGACCACAGAGGCAGAGCCCTGGAAATGCAGGGACAGGACAAGGGGAATGGCCTCAGACTGACAGAGAGTGGGGTCAGATGGGATCTTGGGAATGAGGAATTGTTCCCAGGAGGGTGGGCAGGGGCTGGGATGGAATTGCCAGAGCAGCTGTGGCTGCCCCTGGATCCCTGGCAGTGCCCAAGGCCAGGTTGGACACTGGGGCTGGAGCAGCCTGGCACAGTGGGAGGTGTCCCTGCCCCTGTCCCACCCTGGAAATGGATGATCTTCAAGGTCTCTTTCCAAAAACCTTTCTCCTTCCTCTTCCCTTTTCCCAACCCACTCCATAATTCCATGATTCTCTGATCTCAAGCACTTGTATGAACATCTCTCACTTACAAAACAGGCAGCGAAGTGAAAACTGCTTACGTGTGTGCTTATAATAAAATTTTCTCTGCCTATTTTAAGCAGAGTATTTGAAAAAAAAAATCCCATAACTCACAAAACTTCCTGCTTTTTATCCAACATTTTCTGGTGCAAAAGGTTAAAGGCAAAGCATATTATTGTTTTCACCTTCACTGGACACGTTTGCAAACAATCACATATGTTTAGGGGATTTTGGTGCCAGCTGTAGTTGTACCAAACAAAACAATATTTCATAAATAAGCTGTCACTTATTCAGCATCTTTATTTAGAGGTGCTAAACAAGAGACTTCTTCTCCCTGCTTGGTGGAATGCACATGGAGAGAAAAATGTGAGCAATGTAACCCATGGAATCATTTCACTTCTCAGGGTTGGTTACAAATAAAGCCCTACAGCCAAACACCCGAGTTCAGGGACTTCTGCTTTTTAAAAGAGACCTGTGTGGGTTTCTCAGGGTCAAGTGAGCCCTGACTTGGGGGTTAAAGTGATCCAGCAGCAGCTGGAATGAGTCACTTGGAGGTCAACATTTCGTTCACTCTGGGATTGCACTTCTGACTATGACTTGGAAAAAACAAGTGTATAAAAACAAACAAACAAATGTATAAAAACAAGTGTATAAAAACAAACAAACAAATGTATATATACATATTTATGGGTATATATATACATTTATACACACACACATATATATATATATATATATACACACATATATATACATATATATTTTCCAGTGGTGTTTTTACAGTATCACAGCTACCACAGCTGATAATCAGGTATGTGCAGAATTTTGGTCCCATACTATTCTAAACATGTTCATAGAACAGCCTGCTTGGCATAGGATTAACAAAAAAAAAATTAAAAACTGGCGTTTTTTAAATTGGAAAAGATTAAAATCAATTGAAGCGTGAATGTAAGAAAAATAAACTGTGTTAATTCTGCTCAGCATTGGGCTTGATATTTCCACAACTTGAATTCTGGAGGAATTTATGTTCAGCCTGTTTTTTCAGTTAATTACTTTTTGCATATAACATGAGAGCTCCTCATGAGTCAATTGCTCGCAGGGTTTCATGCAATATAAACAGAATTCTAGCAATGGAATAGGTAAACACTGTGCCACAACTTCTCAGCCTTTCCTTCCATCTCCACAGCCTTGAATTCCTCTTCTCACACACACGAGGCTCTCCAAGTCCCTCTTGTGCTGGAAAGCCTCTGCATTCTGCACTGTGGAACAATTAAATGCTGTGGTAAGGGTTGTTAGAAAAGAGCTTTTCTCACTGTCACTGTTGTCAAAATTATTGTGAATAACATTCACTGGAACAAAAGCACCTCCAGCCTGAATTTAAAGCTGGAATTATAACAATTCCATGCTGTCTTAATGGAGTTTGTCTTGAAATGCAATATGGGAGGAAAGTGATGTTTTTCCTCAGTGGTGGCAAACCAGGAAATAAAGACCATGTATTCAAAAAGCAATTTTATTCCTTCTGCTCACAGAAAATACACTTTGGCCATGTCCTTTGTGCTACAGAATCATTGTTGGGTTTATTTCTTCTGAAATCACAAGTTGAGAGCAAACAAGTTGTATTCTCTCAGCAGGGTTTGGAACACTGAAGAGGTGTAAACACGTGCTGGGTTCTGAGCATTATTCATAATTAGAATATGATGAGAAAAATTAGAGAGCACCCAGATGGAAAGTAAATGTTTCAATACTTCTACATGACACATAGTACAGAATTATTGATTTATTTATTTTTCACTTGAGAATTCAGTATTTGGGTTTGGTGCAGTCGGTGTAATTAACTCAGATCCTTCTGAGATCATATTTCTCTTGGCTTGGCTGGAATTAGAAATGCCAGCTGTGCTTTCGTGCTCATTTGCACATGCACAGCCCCCACAGTGTAGTTCCCAGGGACAGCAGCCTGATGGGGCTTTCATGGATGGACTGGGGAGATGAGTCAGCCTTTTTTTGTGGCTGTCATTCCCCAGCATTTGCAGCCCAATCCTCCAGCCTTTGTCGAATCCGGAGCAGCATCCTACAAAAAATCCTAATTCCCTTTAACAGCTTCAGCGGTGAACACCTTTCGTAGTTCAAATTACAGAGATTTCACTGGAGGTGGCTGCATGAATAATAACTATGGGAGAAAAAGTTGTAAACACTCCCTAATATTTACCTTTATGAAAAAAAATGGGTTTTGAACATAATGAAATTGGGAAAACTCATACATTTCCTATCTCTGGGGATCTAAGGGATCCAAATGTGGCCCAGTCCATTTACTTAAAAAAGGCAACATCTTTGCCTTGATTTCTATCTCTACAAGAGAATTATGTCAGTTACTTTTGGTCCATATTGAGATTTTAAGGTTTAAAAAGGTCACCCAAAAATTGAATATTGTGTCCTTCAGAAAAGAATCTTCCATTAAAGCATCTATTCCAAATAATTCTCCTCGTTCTCTTGTGAATGGAAGGCATCACGTTGTTTTTCACACTGGATTGATAACACTTCTGTTAAAAATAAGTGTCTTAAATCTGCTGCCAATTTATTTTTACACCATTCATAAGACCCATTTGCACCAGACTGAAATTTCCTTTATTATCAATTATTTTCTCATCCCCAAGGTATTCAGAATCATTAGCTGGGTCCCTTGATGCATCAAACACAGATGGTCCTGCCAAATACCCACATCTTACACAGCGCAGTTGTTTTTCCAGCCATTGGATACATTTATTTTCCTGTAGCACCCTCTCACTTTTCATTTTCTCCTTTTGGAATGTGGACCATGGAGCTGATCATAACAAACTCATATCACTCCTGCCACTGCCACTGTAAAATCACCTTTTTGGCTGTTTTTCCCCATGGAAACACAAAGATATTATAATTTTAACATCTTTTTTGTCGAGCTCTGTGACTCCTGTGACTTTGAGACTGTAGCACAAGCTCTGCCAGTGTCTGTTCTTGAGGTCTAAGTTTTCCTGGCAGAATAATACAAGTTATGCTCTTACAACTTTGCTTTTTCCACTCTTTACCTGCAGAATTCCTCAATATGTTCAGCTCAACAGGCAAATCAGGTGGCTTTGTCTAACTGCTCAGTCCTCAATGTTATTTGCCACTCATTGTGCCCTTCACAAATTTCGTAAATAGTAATTTTATATCTCCACATCAGTGAGAGCTGAGCAGGCAGAAAAGTGTCTTGTATCAAGAGCCTGAATTGCAGTGATTCATTTGTAACACACCTTTGTTATTTCCCTCTGCTGATTTTCCAGCTTTTACACTCCAGGGTTTTGTCCTGAAATCAGTGCTGGAATGTAAATTGCACTTCACAAGCGAAGGTTGATTTTATTTCAGTCCAAATCCATCATTTATATACCCACTAAATTCTACCAGGGCACCATCTGGTGAGGAGACAACGGGGTTGAATTACACATAATGCAATTATGGTGTGAAAACACAGCCCTCTCTGCTATTCATTAGATTGTGTTCCTAAAATACTTAGTAAAGATTAGAATGTAAACTAATAATACTTTTCATTAGGCCCATAAAAAATATCTCTGCAGATTTCACAGTGTGTGCATCTCTTAAAAATGTGAGGCAGTGTTCATTGAAGGCATAAAAGATGGACCAAAAGGGACTTCTCAGCATCACTCCTGAACTGCAGCTTCTTGACCTTCCTCCTACTCTCTTTGTGGGTTTTAATTTTAATTCATTAATTTTAATTATGTGTCTGCAGGGCATCATCCCTGACACGTGACACTACATCAAAATAGAGGTGGAATTATTTTCTACAGAAGTGGCAAAGCTTGAAGTTCACCATGAAAAGGAGCTGGTGGAAGCTGGCATTGATGGAAACATTTTGGGTTTCACGGGGATTTTTCTGGGTGCTGGAATTTGCAGCATCATGTTCTGCCTCATGTCCCTCAGTAATCAAACAATTACTGTACACAGATATCTCTGCAGTTTATGCTGGGTACAATTTCATCTCGCTCTTTGTGCTTTAAAACAAGCCCTGAGAGATTTTGCTGTTGTTATTCCAAACAGATTTTTCCCATGTTGTATCAGACTGGAATCTGTATTTCCAGAGGATTTTCTGTAACTTGCTTGAAGAACCTGGGCTAGTGGAAAATGTCCCTGGTTGGAACTGGATGAGCTTTAAGGTCCCCTTCAATCCAAACCATTCTATAGTTGCGTTTCCATATATTTATTTTATTTGAGTACAGCTTTTTAAGGGGCAAACAGATGAAGAAGATAAAAATATGAGATGAAGAGAGAAGCTGAACCTCCAACATATCTATAGAATTGGGGTTTTTTTTCCATGCATACACAAATATTTGTAGATATTTACCTGAACCTGACAAGGAGGTCTTACATTGACTCCCCATATTTATTCAAACCTCTAATTTCTTTATCTATATTTAAATACTTAAAATATTTACATATATAAGTGCACATATTTTATTAGGCTTATGTGAAGAACACATAAGTTATATTCTCTAAATACAATTTAAAATGCATTTTATGCAGTGATAAATTACACAGCTCCAAGTATTTAGTGGGAAGCATCACGGTCAATATCCATCCTGAAATTTTCATTTGTGAGGGAACAGATTTCCTGCCTAAAAGAGACTGGGATTGTGCACATCCCTTCAAGTTTTATGTATCATGTTATGACTGAGATTCTGATAAAAAATCTGTTATGTTTTCCTTGTTCCTGACTTCTACTGAGAAAAAACCCCTTTGAACTAAAGGATAAATAATGGGAAAGAATATTTGGATGGGATTTTTGGTGGTTTGTTAACTAATTAATCCTTTAAAATCAAATTAAAGTTCACTTGGAGGTCCCTGAGTTTAATATTATTTTATGAGAGGTGGATATGTTGAGAAAAAAAAGAATAGTGATTTTTTCTTCATGTGACAGGGTATCCACAAAATATAGGAAGTAAATAAAAAAATAGGAAGGAAATAAAAGGAAATAAAAATAGAATTTTTCTACTAAGTAAAGGAAGTTTTGGATGCATGACCAATTTCTTTCTTCCCTGGGAAGGGTGAAAGCCAGAGCAGGATTTTTTCATACTGCAGTGGTGGTGATTTTTCTGCTTTAATGGACTCACAGAAGATCCTAAGGTGGCAAAAGAAAACAATACTTCAAGTAAATACTATAAAATCCTGACCTGAAAAGAGCAGTGCTCTCTTTAGTAAGAAGAAATTTGATTTTTCAAAATACAGATGTCTCATTTTGGTAGATTTTACCTGGCAGTATCTATCAAATATAAAGTGGTTCTTGATTTGAAGGAATTACCTCTCAGAGCCACAAGTTTAGGTCACTGAAATTGCTTTAGTCCATGGGCTTCATTTCCAACAGCTCAGCCTCAGCTCACTGAATCTCTTGTTGCTGCTGAGGTTAATTTATCAGAAAACAAAAATAGATGTGAAGTTTCACCCAGAAAAGCCTGTGTTTGTTTAAATTCTGCTAAGGTTTTTTTAGTCATAAATATTGCTGGCCTCCAAATGAGTTGTGTGGGAGTAGGATTCCTATGTGTCCATATTGCCTGCAGGATAATTGAAGTTGATGTGTTTTTTAAACTTCATATCACCAAATGCAAATGAAAGATGCATGGTAGAATTCGTTAACTTGGCTACAAACAGGTCTGCTTTTCTTCTTGGTTTGGGTTGTTTTTCTTTTCCTCAAGCTTGCAAATGTAGAAGTTGAAAGGTTGGCATGGAAATTCTTTTCTTGTCGGTATGAAATTCTTGTCTTGTTGGTATGAAATTTTTGTCTTGTTGGTATGAAATTCTTGTCTTGTTGGTATGAAATTTTTGTCTTGTTGGTATGAAATTCTTATCTTGTTGGTATGAAATTCTTGTCCTGTTGGTATGAAATTATTTTTCAGCTTCAGCTGGGGATGTTGTAATTCAGAGCCTGTTTGGGTGCATGAGGATCAGACCTATAAACCCTGGCTATTTTTTTTTTTGGTTCCTTGGACAAATAAAAGCTAAAATCCATATTTTCTGTGCTTCCCTGGCAGCTTTACTTGTAGGGAAGTACAAGTTACCATTTATGTTTGCAGGGATAAGTTCTTCACAACCTGAGTTTCAACTGAGGCTGTTTATCTGTGACAGAGGGGTGCCCTCAACCACCTTTATTTTTAAGATCAGTGAACCAAAACTTGCCAATCTTTAAGAGAACAGCATAACAAAAATTCTCTGCTGGCCTGGGAACAACATCATCCATTGCTGGCACAGCTGCAGAAGATTTTCGCACTGCTCCCCTGACTCATCCCGTCGCTCTGCATTTCCCTGCATGCAGGATTCGTTCCTCAGGAATTGGAGGGGTGATTTTTCAGTCAGTCTTTCAGGAAATAGCTTTAGCTAGCAACAGTAAATAAGGCAGATGATGAACAAAGCTAAAGTTACTGCACAGGTTCATCGCTGCTTCCGTGCTTCTTAACAGAGTGTGATGGGCTGAGCTGAGAATATATTTACTTAATGTGAGCTGGAAGTCAACTCAGATACAAATCTTGAGATCCTAAGTACAGCCTGATCCCTCATGAGCTGCAGAGTTTTGATAGCTGACTCAGGGTTTAGACTATTTAGCATCAGCAAAAGCCTAATATTTACAGTGGAGCTGACACGGAAAGGCTCTAACCAGGGATTTCAGCGGCTTGGTATTTAAATGTTTGGTACCTGCAGGTACCAAAGCCTGAGGCAAGAAAAAGAATTCATCACAGCATTCGTTTCAGAGCCCATTTCAGATTCAATCACAGCGTGCATTGTCATTTATGGAAAAATCAAGAGATTTCAAAAAATATATTTTGGGATTTGCTTGGGGAAGCTGTTAAAAATAACTGCATTAAGGGAATGTGAAAGGAGAAAAACAAGGACATTTTTTTCAAGGTGGGTAGCCTGTCCAACCTGGGACCAACAAGAGCCAATGTTTGCTCAGATGGGCAAGAGGCCACTGGCAGCTGGGCTGGCTGAGGAATTGTGTGTCCAGCAGGAGCAGGGCAGGGATTGTCCCTCTGTGCTGGCTCTGAGAGGCCCCTCGAGGGCTGTGTCCAGTTCTGGTCCTGCAGGAGAGCCCTGGAGGGGCTGGAGCGTGTCCAGGGCAGGGAACGGAGCTGGGAAGGGGCTGGAGCCCCAGGAGGGGCTGAGGGAGCTGGGAAGGGGCTGAGGCTGGAGCAAAGGAGGCTCAGGGGGGACCTTGTGGCTCTGCACAAGTCCCTGCCAGGAGGGGACAGCCGGGGGGGTCGGGCTCTGCTGCCAGGGAACAGGGACAGGAGCAGAGGGAACGGCCTCAGGCTGGGCCAGGGCAGGCTCAGCTTGGACAGCAGCAGGAATTTGCCCATGGAAAGGGTGCTCAGGCCTTGGCAGGGGCTGCCCAGGGAGCTTTGCAGTGCCCATCCCTGCAGGTGTCCCCTGGAGGTGGCACTGAGTGCTCTGGGCTGGGCACAAGGTGGGCACTGGGCACAGCTTGGCCTCAGTGACCTTGGGGCTCTTTTCCAGCCTAAATCATTCTGGGATCCCATGAAGGTGTTGGGTACCAGGTGTCTTGTGAAGGAGATTTCTCAGCTCTGTGGTTACAGTCTGGCAGTTTAGAAGTTTTCAGGAGTTGCTCAGCACGGACCCTCACAGACAGCAGCTGACCTGACACCAGGTTTGTTTGTTTCAGAAGCTGCAAGGTGTGGTCTGGTGCCAGAGAAGTTTGAAATCCAGAAAGCCCCACAGCACTCTGAGGCCTTATTGTAACCTGTAGCTCCAAATGATTATGGAAATATGAGAGAAAAATCTGGAGGGTCAGCAGAGACAGAAAACTTGGTAAGCAGCAGCTCAACAAATCAGGTTGGGGAGTGGGAAAATGGATCATTTGGAGAGGAAGGGAGCACCTTGTCAGAAAGGAAAAGAATTAACTATTGGGAAAACAAATGGCTTTTGCAGAGAGATGGGGGCAGGGCTTGGAAGGGGCACAAGTGAAGGAACAGGGAACTTCGAGCCACTAACAACAATCTGAGAGGACCTGTGATTTCACAGCAGACTTTGGATCCTGATAATTTAAGTGGATGAATCCTGGAGCTTTTTCAAGGGCTTGCATCCCTTAGAGTGAAAATCCTTTCTTTGGTTTTGTAAATTCTTCTGAGGGAGGTTGGTGCAATTATTTTATCCAACAGCCATGTAAGCCCTCAGGGTGGGATTTCCCTCACTTAACTTCAGACAGATCCCAAGCAGACATCAGCAGCTGAGCAATTCACCTGGGACTCTGTGGAGTCAGTGCAGACAGCTGCAGCTTTCCTGGGAGGGATTCTTCTGTTTTAAATCTATTTTAAATGTCTACCTGAGGAGGAGATGAGTGATGCTGGAGCCCTTTCCTGTCTAAACCCACCTACACCGTTCACTGCCTGCTGTTTAGTGCCTCATGCATATTGAAAATTGTTGTTTGCCATTTCTCCTGCTTTAGTGAAAGCTTTCATTGAGTTGTCTCAGGCACAGGGATTGTTCTGGAGAATTTCTTGGCTATTCTCTCAGGCAAGAAGTATTCTCACAGCAGTTTGTACAGCCTTCAAGTTTGGGGAAGGTAAAAGAGGGGGAGAGAGTGAGTGAAGGGGATTAAATTCATTATCTAGTAAACAGAAATATATGTTAAACGTTTCCTGTGGATAACAATAATTTATTCTGTTCAAAACTTCGGAGAGCTAATTAAAATCACAGTTTTACAGTGCAAGCTTCCAGCAGGACTACTTTTTCCCAGAAGGTAGGAATATCAGGGTATTTTTAGGCAGGGAAGAAATTGCTTGAGCTCATAATTATACGGGATCTTTGCTGACATGGAGAGACTGGCAAAGTCAAGATGTGCAGGCAGGAGTTGAGATCTTCCTGCAAAGAACTTCCACTCAAAGCAAAGTTTCCTTGGCTTGGTGATCAGAACTGCTGGCCCAGAGTTTATGCAGCAGGTTGAGGTGTGGGAAATGGATTTGTAGAGAGAAAAATTATTTGTAGAGGAAATGGATTTGTATTTGTAGTGTAATAAGACATTAATTATTATCATAACAATGTTAGTAATAGCACCTTGTATACTTCACTGTACACAACAAGTAACAAACAAAACTATCAAAGAAGTTTTTTCTATCCAAGAGAGAGAGGGAAATGTGGGAAATGGATTTGTAGGGAATTCTCCAAGCCTGACAGAAGGCTCACACAGTGTGCACCTGTGTGCAAACCTTGAGACAAGAAATGCTCACTCAGAAATGCCCTGGAATAGGACAGACATTGCTGAGAGAGAAATGGAGCTGGAAACAAGTTCCAAAGGATGGCCTTGCAAATAAGAGTAGATACTGTGGAGAACCAGAACTGTGAAAGATCATTGTAGTGGGACCCACGAGGGGTAATTTTAGATGATTGGCTTTAAGGCATTTGCAGCATGGTGTGGCTAAAGCTGATAGGCCAAGAAACACTCATAGTGTATTATAATTAGGAAATAATTGGCTTCTGATTGTGATGGTGTGAATTATAACATCTGTATTGCCTCACCCTTCTCATGAGACTGAAAATGGAATAAAAGTTTTTAAAACACCTCTCAGTTGCCCCATCTCTGGGTCAGAAAAGAGTATTGTCTGACATTGAGGTGCTTTGCTGGGTCTCTCAATCCAATATTCCCAAAGTGGAAGCTCGGAATGCACTGCCCAGCTTTTTTTGTTTGTTTTTGAGGACAGAGATAACAGATGTTGCACATTTTCATCTCCCCTGTCTGAATCTCTATATTCTCATGGATTTATTCAGGTTTGGAAAAGCCTCTGAGAACATCAAGTCCTGTTAACCCAGGACCATTGTGTTCCCCCTAAACCACATCCCCCAGTGCCACAACCACACAACTTCTGAACTCTTCCATATCACACCCATTGCTAATTCCTCTGAAGGAAAAAAGGCAGCTCAGTTTCCTAAAAGTCCTTAAAAAGCAAAATAGAATCCCAAAAGGTCCTTCCAGAACCTCAAGCCTTACAAAGACTAAAACATGCTTATATCCTCTTTTAGATGTTAAGGACAAGGAATAAGACAGCAATAAAAAGGACTGGAAATTAAATAACCTAAACAAGCTGAATGAATTTGTGGTCCTGTAGAACTACTTTGTTCTCTTAAAAAAATATCTTAGCTCTCTTAATAAAACATCTGCTTAACAAGATAAAAACTTGGACCCATCAGAGAGTTTTCCATTTTTATTGTATAATCTTTAAGATGAATGCTGGCACATAGACATTTTCAACATTTGGTCACTGTGGAAAAATGTTGAGATGCAATTGGGGGTGTTGTGCCTTAAGACTGAGATTGCAAAGCCTGGAACAATCCTTTTTTTAAATTATACTTTGTGATCAGAGGTGGAAGCCCTGTTTTATGAATGTGCACTCACACCCAGTGTCTTCCAAAGAGCCAACTCAAATCTTTAAAATCTTTAAATCTGATTTTAATAAAGGCAGGTCAGAGTAGCAAGAGGCAGAGCATGAAGCTTCTGAGGTGATAGGTGGAAAAATTAAAACATGAATGCTTAAGAAAGTAAGAGAAAGAACTTTAATTTCTGTGCAGTGGGGAAATGTGAAAACCTCAGAGAGCAACCAAGGGTTTTCCAGTGTGTGCTTAAAAAAACCCCAAATTCTAACCCTTCAAAAGTCAGTAGCATGATAGACTGACCTGGCCTTCTTAGGCAGGGCTTTACTTTTTTAAATTGTAAAGGCTTTTTTACAATTACCAGGTTTGCCCTCTGGGCTCACCTATTCAGGTTTGAGAGGACAATGTTATTCTGGAGATGATTTGGAGCAATTTTGGGGGGTTTTTTAGGGAAAAAAAGGGAGCAAAGTTTTTAAAGTGCAAGTGAAACTGCCTTGTTATTTGAGCATTTTATGATGCTCAGCAAGAATCTGGCAGTTTTGAAAAATATACTGAGTGAGACTTTGCGGTGAAGTCTTATTATTTGGACTGTGGGATTTGCTACCAAATTTACTACGTTTCATTTATTAGGAAAATCCCCTGAATTATTAACACAACTGAGGGATCTCCAGGATAATGAACAAGGTATATTATGAGAAGCTTTGTGCTTGCTTATTGCTTGTCTTTGATTATTCATCAATTTGCAGCCTGTGGTAATTCACAATTCATCTGCCAACCACTAATGTGAATTACTGCTGGGATTATGGCTGTTTGCTGCATTTCCTGGCAATATGAAAGAGAATATTGAACAGTCAATTGTTCAATATGTGCCTTTACTATGCACATAACCAGAAAAAAACCCATAAGCATAGAAGTTGTGGATGTACTTTAAGATCTGTCTTGAGTATTGTTTTTATTTTATGAGCCTTAAGGGAAAATCTGTTCAAGAATTGCTTTTACATTTAGTTTCCCTGCTAGAAGAAAGGGGAAATGGAAAAAACAATTAATTCCTTCATGTACAAATCAGCCAAAGGGAAGATGTCATAAAATCACAGAATCATTGCTGGGAAATATGGTAAATTTCAGTGTTATTCATCCTTTATATTAATTTACTGGGGTTTTTTAGGTGCTAAAAAGATGAGTATCCACACGAATCTCTGTCATTCAGTTATTTAAATAACCAGGTTTTGTATTCTTTACTCAATATACCTCCTTTTCTACTTGCAGGTTTTACCGTTTGTAATGCTTTTTTCCTCTGCTTTTTCAAATCTTGAAATTTTGGGCAAAATTGAGGAAACTTTATTATAAATGCTGATGTCAAGCTTCCTGTTAAGCTTTTGAAAGGTATTTTTGTTTTCCTTAAATCCCATTAAGACAAATGGAATTCAACAAGATTCGTAACTACACCCTGGCCTGACACTGAAGTGTAAAAGTGATTTCATTGAATTAAAAATTTTACACATCTTACATTGTTTATTTGATTAAGTCTTAAAAGAACAAACTTCTGTTCCAATAATTGTGCAAATTATTTCCAGAATCTGGACATGAAAGCTCCCAATATATGTCATTGTCAAGCATAACTCACTAATTACTAATTAACTTCATTAAGTAACAGCTGCCGTAGAGGGAGGGAAAGAAGGAAAATATAGCTTTGTTAAATCAAAATAAAAGAGGGTTGTGTGTGTCCATTGCAAGGTCAAAATACTTCCCTATTTTCAATTAAGAGCAACTGTGGTTCAAAAGTCTGCTTTGTAACAGTAAATGAAATTTAAACCCCCAGATGTGGAATTTCACATTTCTGCAGTGCTGCACAATTTACTCTGCACAGGTAGCTTGTCTTAGGTATTTAAAAATAGACTTCATGTGTTTTAATTAAAAATTACTGCGTAATAAATTCTGCAACTCTTTGGCACAAAGGCCATGACACGTTAGCAGGAATTTTCAAATGAAAACTGCATTCCCAGCACCTTCTGGTGGGTCCTTTCATCACTTGGTCAGCTGTTCTGTCTCTTGATTCCAACAACAACAACATCCAGCTCAGTGAGAAGGAAATTAAATTTCAAATATTGAGTCCCTATAGAGAATGTCTCCTCGTGGCTCCCTTAATCAAAATATGCTCCACTTCAGAGAGGAAATTAAATCAAGGTGGCCAACTTCCCTCTCCTCTGCCTCCCCCCATGAACAAATCAGCCAGAACTGCACTGATTTATTGAGGAAGAGTGATTTCTAAGGGGTAAAAAGTGCATTTGGAGCGAAAACACAATGTCCCTGCAAAGCAGAGCACAATAGAATTTCCATTCCTGCTCCAGTTTAGTAGAAAATCTCTTTGCAGTATTACCAAAGGTGTTATAAATGTCCCATGTGGAGGAGGATGAACAGTCATGCTCTGGGATGTGAATCCAGCCAGGTGAGCTGACAGGTGTGGCAGGGAATGTAGGGATGGATACAGATTCCAGTTTGTTTTTTGGCATTTGCTGAGCTCAATGTGGGAAGCATGAGGTGCAAGACCATGTCCCTGGTCTTGAAGGGGAGCTTGGACTCTCAGGATCTCATGAGGAAGCTAATTTCCACTCATGGGGAGGTCCCAGGAGATGTCAGAAAGTCTGGGAACCAGGAAAATAACCCAAAAATTCCAGGGATGACCCTTATCCAGCTGGGAACTAGGAAAATAACCCAAAAATTCCAGGGATGACCCTTATCCAGCTGGGAACCAGGAAAATAACCCAAAAATTCCAGGGATGACCCTTATCCAGCTGGGAATAGGAAAATAACCCAAAAATTCCAGGGATGACCCTTATCCAGCTGGGAACCAGGAAAAGAACCCAGAAATTCCAGGGATGACCCTTATCCACCTGGGAACCAGGAAAACAACCAAAAAATTCCAGGAATGATCCTTATCCAGGTGCTAGACTTCCCTCAAAAATTTTATCACAAGCTGATGGCCACCAGCTGTGTATCAAACCTTTGTTGATTTTTTCCCCTTTTACTGCTTCCATGAAAAATCTCCAACACTTGGAGCAACGTTTTCAACTCATTTTGTGAGAGAAGACTCAGGTAGGAAAATAAGGTTCAGAAAACAAAAGGGATTTTTTGGTGCTTAATAGGAAGGTGTGTAGTGGGAAATATTTAATGTCATGTAGGGGAATGAAGCATCTGAATCCTGCTTATTTTCTATGGGACTCAGTTGCCATCTGTGCCTCCAGAGTCCAGCCCTTAACATTTTAATTTAAAAACCAATCTACAGTTAAAACAACTCAAAATCTATGTAGGTTTTCCATCAACCCATTAAGGAAAAATTAGTTTGAAAACTGTAGCACCTTTTGTCTGGGTTCTATGTAAAACCATCCTCCAAACTAAATATAGCAGTTTTTATTCCCCAGCAGAGAGGAAAACAAAGAGACCTATGTCTGTGCATGGGATTAGAAGACTGGAGACAGGATTTATTTCAAAAATAACCAGCCCCTGGGCTGAGAGCTGATCACTGGAAGTCCTGCTACTCTGTTCAGCTGATTCAACAGATCATGAGCTGGAAAAGGCAATGTGCAGACACCAGACTAAAGTCTAACAATTAAAACACCTCCTAATGAACCAGCAGTGCAGCATATGTCTCCCTGTCAAAAGCAAATCGTTTAACAAACATTACCTTGGATAATTTATGC
The DNA here is from genome assembly GCA_013400635.1 of Hypocryptadius cinnamomeus. Lineage (NCBI taxonomy): Eukaryota > Metazoa > Chordata > Aves > Passeriformes > Zosteropidae > Hypocryptadius > Hypocryptadius cinnamomeus. Next base: position 14,367 of record VYZP01064792.1, on the reverse strand, counting down.
TGTTCTGAGGGTGACTCACAGAAAGTTGGTGATTCAATGACCTATCTGGGTCTTTCTATTGTTAGATTGCCAGCTCCAGCTCCTTTTAAGTGCCACTCCAACAATGCGACTGATTAGGAGAGCGAAGCCTTATCAAAATGAAGCTATAAAAGGACTATTTTGCATGTTTGTTTGGAAATGCTAAATCCTAAATCTGGGCCTTATCTCAGCACCGAGGTGTCCAATCAAATGGTGTTTTACCCAGTAGCAAACAAAGTGGCCTTTACCCTCACCACTGCACACTCAACATGAATCCCCAAAATCTACAGAACTGCATTTTGGGGCATTCTTTCCTAGGGGAAATTTATCAATTTTATGCAGAGACGATTATTCAGGTAATTTTGTGTCTGGAGAGTTTTAATTATAATACTGTCAGGTGGTTCACCTGTTCCTGCTCAGTTCTTGGTCATGATCAGTCCATGTTTGTTTCTTAGCCCCATCTACCATCACTGAGATAAATTACTTTTTGGATACTTTAGTCTTGAACTTCTCTCTGAATCATAAAATCATAGAATGGTTTGTGTTGCAAGGGAATTTAAAGCCTATCCAATTCCACCCCTGCCATGGCAGGGACACTTTCCACTGTCCCAGGCTGCTCACAGCCCCAGTGTCCAACCTGGCCTTGGGCACTGCCAGGGATCCAGGGGCAGCCCAGCTGCTCTGGCAATTCCATCCCAGCCCCTGCCCACCCTGCCAGGGAACAATTCCTAATTCCCAATATCCCATCTGACACTGTCCTCTGTCAGTTTGAAGCCATTCCCCCTTGTCCACTCCATCCCTTGAAAATAGTTTCTTTCCATGTTTCTTGTCAGCTCCTTCAGGTATTGGAAAGCCACAATTAGGTCACCCCAAAGCTGAATAAGCTGAATAACTGCAGCAACAAGATTTCTTGTAGTATGTTTATCAAGACAGTGGGTAGAGGCTGTAACACAGACTCACAAACTAAAAAAAAAAAAAAAAAAAAAAAAAAAAAAAAAAAGGGGGNAAAAAAAAAAAAAAAGAAAAAAAAAAAGAGTGTTGTCAAAGAGAAGTGTAAGTCACTCAAATAGCTCCATGCTGGAAAAGTTAGCTCCTTGGAATTTAATTCCCATTTATTCTGAAGCAGCAGCAGACAATGACAGTGAGCAAAATAAACAAATTTCTCTTATTTTCACTGATTAGTCCCTGGTGGATATGTGGGGTCACTGAAGTATTTCCAGAAAGTGCCACAAAGATAATTTTTCTTTCATTGTTGTGAAATACAAATTGTCTGCTGCAATACCCTTTACAGCTGGTGGGCTGTGATTCCTGATTTCCTCCCATTCCAAACCATGACACAGACTCAACTCCAGCTCCTCCAAACTCACCTGTTGGAACCNGAGATAAGAACTGATAAACATCTGAGTCCCAATGATAAATACCACTCATCTTTATATTTTTCATAGGAACACGCTTTGTGTTTGTATTAAATAACTGCATTTGAGAAAGGTGGAGGAGCTGAAGAGAGATTTTACACCACATTAAGCTCAGGTGTGGTTTATTCATAGAGGACACAGAAAACCAGGTTATCACAGGGTAAGAGCCCTTCACACAACAGCTGATACTGGATGGCAACTCGTGTGTGCTTTGTGTTTGCCCTGTATTTCCCCTGCAGAACAGGATGTGATTTATGCAAACGTGGTTTTTTCAATGAAAGCTGGTTGAGTAAACTCAAATTACCTTTCCTTTCCTGCCTGCAATGCACATGTAAGAGAAAAGGAGAGCAGCAGATGCATATCAAATTTATTGTTTCTAGGTATCCCAGGCAGGGCAATATTTGCTTCTCTGGCAAGGCCTGACTGGACTCTTTCTAAAGCTGGCAGCTATCACTGACTTGAATGGGTTTAAAATTCAAGCTAAAGATGTCTCTTTATGTAAATAAGCAACATATTTTATATTCTCAGCCAGTATCCTCTAGCACAGCCTGAATGTGTTTGTGAACAACCCATCATTACATCTTAAAAAAACCCCCAAAAACCTCAACATTTGTTTGTTTGCATAACATTTGTTTTAACTCTGTGAATTGTTTATGCCTGGTGGGAAGTGATCACAAAATCTTAACGATTTGGGATTATTTTGGGGACATCTATGGCAGTGCTGACTCTTGATTCCTCTACTGGCACACACGAGTCACTCTGAGTTTCTGTGCTCACTAAAACTGGGCTGCAATTATTAATCTTGATCTGGAATCTGATGCTGGTGTTTGAAAGCAGCGGAATTTCCAGGGCTATCATTACAGGCGTGTGAGTCACATCCCATCCTGAAGTTTTTAGGTTGTGCCACTTGCTGTGGGTAACATTTACACTCAGCTTTGCCACAGAATGCTAATTCCTGCATGGTGCTCTCCAGGAGCCAAATTTTGTGCAAATATTCACTACCTAAGCCTTGCAGAACATTTCCTGGGAGTAAATATGTTGTAGTCCTCAGAGGGGCAGGGAGGAGAGAGTGGGAGGGAAAGAAAAGCTCTCCTCTCTTCCTCTGCAAAGAGCAGGAGCAGTTTTCCCTCCTCTCACAGATTTGTGTGAAGTGTTTCCCTTGTTTCCTGGACTGTGGAACACAGATTGCTTTCTCTGTTTCTGTCCACTTGAGCCTGGTTTTGTCCTTGTTTTATGGGGAAGATAACTGAGGGAAGAAGGGGATTGCACAGAAACCCTGCAGCAACTCTGACACGGATTCATTCTGACCAGGAGCACTCACCATTGCACTGCCCCCTGCCACACCTCTGCATTTAACTTTCTTCCTGCCAAAATGTTTCTGCTCAATGGTCTTAACATGGAGATTTGCACCATTTTATAAGAAATGCCTGTTAAGCAAACACTCTAAATGTCAAAAGGAAAAAGAATAAATTCAATTTGGCTGCTGAAACACCTCTATGATTAATTGAATCTCAGAATTTGTCAGTGAAAATGCATCATGTCTCCTTCAGGTACAAAAAGCACTTTGAATACAGCCCTGGCCCAACACAGGACGAGAGATTTTATGTTTTCATCCTAGGCCTTGAGACGCATTTCTGTTCCTTTTATTCTGGGTAGAGATAGAGAAAATTACAGAGAAAATTTCAAGCCCTTTTCTGTCTGGAACTGGAAGTTGCTCACACTGCTCCATGCAGTACAAACAGGGGAAGATCACTGGAATAGGTGAGTTGACACAACTGATTCCTCATATTCTTAAAGATGAGTGTGCTCTGATGCTCTCAGTGCAGCACATGAAGTTCTGAGAGGGAAAGCAGTTTCACAAAAGGAAATTTTTCTTTTCGTGCTCTGAGTTTAACAGGCTGAAAATGAGCAAAGCCACAAGGCAGAGATGCTGGGCCAGGCTTTGCTGTATCTATCCATGTATCTGTGCCAAGCATAGAAAAATACCAAGGACTTGTTAAGTGATGTATTTTAAGTGATCAGCTACACGGGTTTGCAGTCACGCACCTCCTACAAGTGCCAGTGATCCATCAGCTCTCCAGCACGCAGGCATCTCATTACAATGGAGAAATCTCCTCAGACTTGCCAGATTTGTCAGATTTTCCACTCAATGTAGGCCCTTTGTTCATTGCTGTGTGCTGGACTTTGTGTGCTCTCTCCTGTCCTCTTCCCAAATCAACCAAATCCTTGTTTTCCTGATGTCAAGTGAGTTGTAAAATGTGGTCTCAGCTACAGCCTGAGTTGTTTTATTTTGCTTTCTTTGTTGCTGAGGCCTTTCCTGCTCTGAAAACACATTTGTATTATCATGGATAGTATAGATATATAGATATATATCTTATATATCTTACAGATAGCTTGATTGTAAGATAGGAACCAGGTAGAAGCTATCCACCTCTCATTAATCTACCACTTTCATTCAAATATGAAGGTTTACTTCTTACAAGTTTTCCAAACTTTTTCAGTGGGTCTGCTGCAGAAAATATTTTTTTATGTTATCATGGATTTCTTTTTATATTATCATGGATATATTTTTTTATATTATCTTTTTATATTATCATGGATAGTATAGATATATGTCTTATAGATAGCTTGATTCTAAAATGGGAACCAGATAGAAGCTATCCATCACTTATTAATCTATCACTTTCATTCAAATATGTAGGTTTACTTCTCACGTTTTCCAATCTTTTGCAGTGGGTCTGCTGCAGAAAATGCCAGTTCTAAGAACAGCAACAGGAAAAAAAAAGGTGAATTTTTCCTTGTAAAAAGCAATTTCAAAGGTCTGTGTCACTTGATTACAGTCCTCATTTCAAATCAGGATTATGATAACAAGGACAGTGGTGAATTACTAGAAGAAATGTTTCTGCTGTTTGGTAGTGTTCTGAGCCAAAGGGATATAATATTTTTGCCCTTTCACTGAAATCCAGAGAAGACTGTTAGAAAAAGGGTTCAGTTACCATCTGTTTTGAACATTCAAGGCACAGCAGCCAATGCCCATGGGATGACATTTGCTGTTGTGTAAAGTACAAGCACAATGTCTCCTCCCCAGTTACCCTCCAGGCTTACAAGCTCCAGGAGTACACAGGATTTTCACAGTGAGTTGCACAACAGTGGATTTCAGCCAAAAAGTAAATGATAGCAACTGAAGGCAGCATCTGTAAAGCCCTACCTGAGTAATTCATGACAATGTCATTTTTCCCCCCCCTTGTTCAAATGCCAGACTTGTTGATCTGCAAAATATTGCAAATGCTGCCACAGCTTTTGGAGGAATCTGCCCTCTTGCAATACTGAGAAAAAGGCATGATCTTATCATTTGATGCATGAGGTTGGACTTGATGACCTTGGAGATCTTTTGCAACCTGAATGACTCTGTGAAAAGGGTAGAAGTCTGTCAATCTTAGAGACAGAATCCTACATTTAACTGCTGTCCCTCACCCTTCTCCTGTATTTTGACTCTGTGGGGCACAAGCACCACCTCAGCTCTTGCTGATGGCAGTTCTAAATCCTTCCCACCCAGTAATTCCAGGGCAAGAGTTTGAAATGAATTTGTGACAGCAGCTAAGTGTCACGGTCCTCTAAAGTACAACATTAAGTAAGTGGATTTAAAGCAGGTGGCTTAAATGCTTTAGTGGGGACCATGATGAAAGGAAATGCCTTGGCAGATCTGCAGGGCTGTCCCTGTGATTGACATCCTCAGGTATCACTGGTGCTGCAGCTGGGACCTGGAATTTCACATCTTAATCCATGTTTGACTCATTTTGCACTTCTGAGGGGTTGGCAGTGACTGAGCAGAGTGTGAGCAGGCACAGAGGGAGAATCAGCTCCTGATGCACCACTGATCCTGACCGTGCATGGGGTGGCTTGTAAAGGGCATCTTTGCAAGGGGACACTTCTCTGGCAGGCAAAATTGAGAGCTGAGTATTGAATGAGAATGGGGAGAGCCTGAAGAGAGGTTTTTTCTCTTTTTGTAAAGGGTTGCCCAGGAGAGCTGTTACTTCTCCCGGTGTACATCACAGAATTAGCACCATGGTGTGGTCAGATCAATAAATCTTGCCTAATATTAGGCTACTAAAAATTATCCTTGTCATATCTGCTGCCTGTTTAGGCAGAGGGGAGAGGAAAACCCCTCCAAGCATTTATTTGTCCCAGATGTTCATGTGTAAAGCATGGACAATGCTCCAAAGGCTGTTTTTTCCTGCTGGAGAGAGACTTTCACACAACTGCAATGAGCCCCACACAGAAACCAATCAGAAAGGCAACAACTCAGTCTTCAGTCATGATTTTGCAGGGTGGGCTGGGCCAGAGACCAAATTACAGCAGACAAAAATTACAGAGCAACCTTTTGAGTCATTGTCCTTCTCTTTGTCTGTGGAATGAAACAGGGATCCCCCGGGGAAGAAAGGAATACCTGTCCAGGTAATGATCATCACCCATGCACACACAAAGGCTGAATTGGAATTACACAGGAAACAGCAGCTCTGTTGTTTCCTTGCACATTAGGACTAATTTTGCAGCCTCAGTATTTTCCTCATCCCCTTTTAAAATATGAATATATGTGGATGTGATAGCCTGGTAAGAGAGTGAGGAAACTAAGTTTTCCCAAAATCAACTTGTAAATCTTCAAAAAGCTAAAAATAAACAATAATAACTTATTATTATAAATAGCCTACAAGGGTTGTTTTCCTACTCTCTGTTTTCCTGTTTTTCTCAAAAATTTTTTGTAAGAAAAACGTTTTCTTAATTAACCAATCACGTAAAATGTATTGGTTAATTAATCAATCTAGTCTATCTGTATCAGAACAATGTATAAAAAGAAACAATTCAAAGTAAAACAGCTATGCAGTACAAACCAACCTTCTGGTGAGTCTGTGTCATTTCTTACACAACAGCAACAATTATATTATTTTTTTATTGCTTGAGTGTCTAGGAAGAGTTAAATATCAAGGGTTCCAGGCAGCAGTGTGTGAGTTGTAACAACTGATTTTGTGGCTGATTTAACCATGTCAAAGTTGGAAGCTGATGTCTTATTTTGAGTGTGGAGGAAGACACAGAGGGAAAGAAGAAGAGTGACTGAGAGATAGATATAAGTACCTGAAGTAAATTGTTCTATCACAATGAGATAAAATTGCTGGTAAATATGGAAACCTGAAAGGCTGACAGGCAGCAACTTTAGGAAATATGAGAGGCACTAGGAAAGCATCATCTCTCTCATTTAGTCTGCTACTGATGAAGTTTTTCTCACATTTCCCATTTGAGCATTATGCAACAAAGCCAGAGTTGCTTCCTACTCCAGACAAATTAATGTTCTATAAAACTTGCTGCTGCTTTAATATTTTCCTATTAAAGTGGCATAAAGTGCTATTATATCATTTTAAGGAAATGAATGGATGTTGGCCCAGTTTATTATCAATTCTTGTCACCAACTGTTTCTGCAAGCTGCAGGAAAGGGAAATGATCATTTGCAAAGCTCTCTGATCTAATGAGAGTCTGTAAAATATGCTTTGGGATGAACCCTGCCCTTCAGATCCCCAGTGAGGTCATGGAATGCTCACTTTACATTTGGACAAAACCTGGAAATTCACCTTCTCACATCTCTGAAAGGCCTGTGGAAAAGAGGGATTTGTGTTTTGTCTTTTGTTGAGTCCCTCCTGTGGTGGTGACATCCCAGCACAGCTCAAAAGTGTCCTCCCCTAAAAGAGAAAAATAGATTTCAGCAATGACAATGTATATTTTGAAGAGGGCACATCTGAGTTACTGTGTGAGCAAAAGATCTGAAACGGGAATGTAACCCAAATTTAGGATTAATACTGTTTCAAAGCCCCATCCTGGTATCCTCTTCCCTGTCACAAAATCCACTGTCACCTTCCTAGTGATGAAAACTGGTTTTAAATCAGGCTCAAGCAGAATGGATTTTAAGGTATTTGCACACTTTACTTATTTGATTAAAATTCTGGCCCACATTACTCCAAATTCTTCTGGATTGCAATTTGTCCCAAGCATTTCTGTAGCTTTAACTTCATCTGTCACAGATTCATTTTTCATGCAGGGATTCATCCAGACATGGTGTAATAGCCTTGTCCACCATCTAGGCCTAGATTTATTATTTAGTTTTCATTAGATTTTTTTCCTATTTTCTCCTTAAGACTCAGTGAATTGAAGAAATTGCACTATGCAAATACTTTTTGAGAGTGTCAGCTCTCTCTATTTTTTCCACTTGCTGGAGTAAAAATATTGCTGTCATTTTTCTTTAGTTGCAATTTCATGAAGCCCAATATTTAATTTTAGGATATTAAGCCACCAAGAGTTTTCATTTTTGATTAAATAAAATCCCTCTTCATGTAAAACACAGCCATTTTTAGGACTTTTCTGAGGCCTGCTTTTGGTTTTTTGGGGAGGGGTGGGGTAGTTTTATTTTTTTAATTTTTCTTTCTCATTTGCTGCTCTAATCCACAGTAATTTTCTAGGAACAAATAAAAAACCTTTCAACCACTTCTAATCAGTCCCAAATGTATCTCCCATCCACGTTGCCAAGGACTGTATTCCCTACTGGACAGTCAGGAATCTGCAGCAGGCACTGGAATTTTTATAACAACCACTTTTTAAACACTATGGAGTGAAATAAAAGCTGGTTCTGTCCTCTCCCAAACAATTCCTGCTGAAGCTACCCCATTCCCAGCAGGAAATGTGGAAGGTGAAGGAGAAATGTCTCATCTGAACCATGGGCTTGTCCAGAGGGACCTGGAAAAGCTCCAGAAGTGTCCCATGGGAATCTCAGGAGATTTGACAGCACCAAGGGCAGGTGCTGCCCCTGGCTTGGGGCAATCCCTGGGATCACCCCAGGCTGGGATGAGCAGATGGAGCAGCCTGGGAGAAGGATTGGGGGTGCTGGTNGCCTGGCACAGTGGAAGGTGTCCCTATCATGGTAGGGCTGGGATGAGATGATCTTTAAGGCCCCTTCCAACCCAAACCATTCCATGATTCAATGATTTCTTCCTCTCAGGAGTTCTTTTGAACCAGAGCCCACCAGGCTCTGTGGGGTTTCAGATGTGTCCGTGTGTTACAAAAAATGCATCTTTGCATTGCTCAGTGAATGAGCCAGATAAATGTGGGAGCAAACAGAACATCTCCCCGTCCTCCAGAGCGGCTCTGCCAACATTCCAGCACTGAAAAGCAGCTGCAAAACTTTACCAGGCATTCACTTCAGACAAATACCCCTGGCATAAGCAGCCCAGTGACTGCACACAATGGCATTTGACCCTAATCATGGAGAAATGTGGAGACAGAGGCCACACATATAAAGAGAGTTTGGCCAATAGATGAAATCATGCTCAAAACATTTGCCCCTTCCCACCACCCCCTCTTCCTTTCCAGGATTCCCAGGTGGAATACACTGAGGGCTTGGATTTCATCCCTGTGGATTTGACTTTCACAAGCAATTTTTTGTTTTTGAAGGTTTCGGCTCATGATAATTCCTTTTAAAAATAGGCTCTTCCTTGCGTGCCTTTCATGCCCAAATGCCAGCTCTACTTTCAGTAGACTGGAAAGTTTCCTCTTTTTTTTTAATGTGAATTGAAGACTGGCTGGTCAGCTTTCACTACTGATTGAATCCTTCAGCTTTGTTCTGGATCATGATTATGTTTGATGATGAATCAAGTTAGTTTCTATGCTTGACAACCAGTAAATAAAAAAATCTAGTTTAAAAAATTATTTCAAGGGAAATGAAGTTTGGAGAGGGTGGAAAAACCCCCCCAGTCTAATGAAAGCCAAGTTCTTGGAAATAAAACTAGGGGACAGATAAAATCGAAGTGAAATGCAAATTATAAAGACAGCTTCTTTGCTGAATCAGGCAAGTGTCCAATTCACTGTTTCCATGAAACATGGTGCTGTGTTCACTTGTCACAGATGATTTGTAAATTCCAGCAGGTCTCCTGTTCATTTCTACCGTTGCTCCAGCAGATATTACACATTTGCAGTGTTTTTAATATCACATTTAAAAAAATTAACACAGATTGTGGGCTGGCAGGAATAAAACTCCCTGGGGAGCTGCAAGTTTGTACCCTGCCTTGGGTAAATGAGTCAAACCCCATCACCTCTCCCCTCTGGCACAGGCTGTGGGAAGCAAAAGCTTCAGCTGACACCTGTTCAACAGGACATCTCTGCTGGAAACCTTGTTCAGTAAATTATTATGGAGATACCAATAGGAAATAATAATAATTTCACTGAGACAAGAGGCCACCAGTTACTTTGAGGAGCCACTGAGGTAATTATGTGCTGATAAATTGGGTAATAGTGTATTTTGGGACTTTATGTCATTTAGGTGTTGCACAGATCATCTTTCCTTGCCAAAGCTGATTTGTCCTGCTGGTGAATGTGGCCTGTAAAAAGCATGAGGGTGGTAAAGGGCTAAACCCTGAGCACAAAATACCTGCAAGGAATTCTGCAGTAGCAACTCAGTCACTTCAGAGCACCCCCAAAATGCTCTCATTCTCCTTCTCCTCTCTTATGGACATCATTATGATTTGCATTTGATCATTGGAACTCTGTGGTTATTCATTGGCACATTCCTTTCTGTATTGTAAAGACAGAGCACAAAGTATGAAATGTCAGATTTCTTGTCATTTTTCAGCTCCAAGTGCCCGAAGTAATGTCAGGGATTTTTCCTGTGTTGCTGGTTGTAGGATGCTATGATAGAATTATGCTGGATTTCTGCTGGCAAAACACTGGCAGAGCTCTCTGCAGGTACAGGTGGGTGGAGAGCTGACAAGAGACTCTCTGCATGCTTGGTGTGATGGTGCTCAGGAGAGTTTTGATGGTAGTGGAGTCTAACCTGATAAAAACAGCCTCTCTTTGTTACAGACTCATGGAATTCTCTGCTCCAGCAGCAGGGACACAGGGGTTATCCCACCAGCACAGATGCCCTCTTTGCCTACCCAGTGCCTCCAAATATGCTGATCTCATGTGAAAGGTTCAAAAACAATTGGGCAGAAGGATAAGACAAGAAGACAGATTGTATAATTTCATTTTTCTTAAGGAAACAATGGGAAAACCTTATTAATTGTTAAAAACCCCTTCCCCTCCCCCCTCTCCCCAGTGGCTTTACATGCAAAATATCCACAGGATTCCATCAAAACTGTGTCCAGTCACTGCAAATTGATGATATTTAGCTGTGCTACAGGCATGGGATACACCAAAAGATGCCTCTTGGTTGGCCCTGATTTCCTAGGAGATGTTTAAAAGTCTGACTCCATTCCCTGTTCCCATTGTTGTGGTGCCATGGATTTTCTCACGCCAGGCACCTGTGTGTCCCAGGATTTTGTTCATCTCCTGCACCCTTGCCAGGACAGCAAACACAAGCCCAAAATAATTTCTTTTGCATTCCTGGCGATTTTGAATGATGTTTAATGACCTGCTCCTTTCTTTTTGTAAAGACCTGGGGACTCTTGCCAGATCCTGGGGTCCAGAATTCCTCCTGCTCCACTTCCAGTCTGCTGCAGTCACGAGGGGAAGGAAAGTAGCTGTCACACAGCCACAAAGCAAAAAACACTGCTTGTTTTTGGAAGTATTTTCCCTATTTTCACAGGTCTTCCTTTAAACTGTCCCCTCCATCTTCTCCACACTTTGCATTTCACTCAGATCTTGTTTTCCAACCTTGTGTGTGTGTGTGCCCTGCTCCCAGACTCTCCTGGCCTGGAAATTGTGCATTTTTTCCCAAGGGGAACACGCAGATTTTCTCTTTGAAATCTGCCTAAAGCGTGGCAGCAAAAATCCTCCATTGTCATTTCACATTCAGGGAACGAACAGGGGAAGGAAGGTTCTTCACTCCCCGACTGTTGCAAAGTGGAAAAGGGAATATTTTTGTCAGCTGTCCACACTAGGTGGTATTTTTTTTTTGTTTTTTTTTGTTGCACTGCTGGGCACAGAACTTGTGAATTCATTTCTGTCTTCAGTCATTAGATAGGTACTTCCAAATATTCAGCTTGGGATTTGGCAGCGTGCTGGAGCACTTGGGTGCATTTTATTAAAATTGTCTGCTCTGCAATGAGGCAGAGAACACGTGAAATTCCCTCACATTTTCACTCTCTCATCCTGGAATAACCATTCCCTCCTTCACACTGGACAAGGCACCAACTGGGCAGTCTCAATTTCAGCTGAATCAGCAGCAAAGTGCATTTCCTCAATTTGGAGTGAGTGTTGGACATGGATTTGTGCTGGATTCCACCTGAATTCCACGGGATTATTCCCAGCGTTTATAGAAAATAAATGCTTATGTAGTAGAAGATAAATTCTTATATACTAGATTATTCCCAGTATTTCTAAAGACTCCTGGGGCAAACATACTTTCCTGACATCTTTTTGAAAAAAGTTTCAATTCAGACTTATCTTCTACTGGATTGGCTGTTTGTATCCCATTTTTTGGGCATTTTTGGTCTGGTTTCTCTATGTCCCATAGTTCAAATGGCTCTCATGGAAATACTCTCCTTGTAGCACTGTAGAAATGGGCAGGTTTGGCTTCAGGATATTGATGGGATGTCATGCAGAAAACATTCAGATGTTGGGGTTTGGCTATTTCAAATAGAGGTTGTCAGCAATTAACTGAAAAGCTCTCATTTCCTTTTATAAATTTTTTTTAATCTTGGAATTCTGGTGGTTTTTTTCCACAAATATTCCAAACTCAGTAGAAAGCAGATATGGTGACAATGAGTAGCCTGGCAGTAAATGGTTTGGGAAAAGCTTTCAAAATTGTCAGTACAATTTTTATCACAGAATCACAGGATTATTTGGCTTGGGAGGAACCATGGGCAGGGACACCTTCCACAAGGCCAGGTTGCTCAGAATCCCTTCCAGCCCGCCCTTGAACATTTCCAGGGATGGAGGTGTTCCCACAGCCCCTCTGGGCAAATACAAAATAGTATTTTACAGTTTTGATCTATAAAACTTCATTTTTAGTGACTATTTTGCATTTTCCCCTTAAAAATGTTTCAAGCACTAACTAAAAAGATGGAAAAATTCAATAATGTTAAGAAAAATATGTATTCTTATTATTCAGAAATTACACAATGGGAGTCAAGTCAACTTTTTCTTTTCATTTTTGGAGTTGTTTTTTAAATTGCTGCACTGTATTTGGCAGAGGGAAGACAGGAATTTGAAATCTCAAAAGATCTAGTCGTGCAAGGAAAACACTTTCAGCTGACCCTAAACAGGACAGATTTAATCAGAAAACATTTTGTACTAAAATGTCCTTAAGAAATCACTGAAACCTCTTCAGGTCTTGTGTTGTTCCCTTCAGAATTTTTGATGATGAGGAGCAAATGGAATTAATTATCAGCCTTGTGTGTGTGTGTCTTTGAGTGTAGAATGGTTCAATGTTAGTCCTGGACTAAAATGTGAAATTATGATCAGAAAATCTCCACTTTGCTTTTCACAGTAAGAGAAAATATACTGCCCACAGCTGGAGTTATGTAATGTCCATCTATATTATGTCCTTATATAATTTGTGCAGTAGATCTGGGGACAATAAAATGGGTTTAATGCTTTGAGAGGATCAAAGTGCCCCAAAAGGAATCTGCTGAAGAATTCTACCCTCTCGTCTCCTGGAGCCTGAAATCTGTGAGAATGTGAGAGAGATGGAGAGCTGAATGTGTGGGGAAACAATTTACCTGGCAGCCTGTCTCATGTTTGCTGACTGTTGAGGGTGAGAAACCTACAGCTCTGTGAGGAAAAAAAAAATTCCCCCATTAATTTTGCTGCCAGAAGAAAATTAATTTAAATTCCACTGTAGGTGCTTTTAAAATAAATCTGTAATTCTAACTCCAACAAGTGCAGCTGAGCAGAAGAACCTCAGCAGAATCTGCCCACTTTTTTCTGGGTTTTTGGATTCAGGGGACATGTGGGAACATGAGTGTGAGGAGCCTGCAGCCCCATATGTGTGGGGATCCTCTTGGCAGCCAGAATCCTCCTTCAGGAAGGGATCCAAGGCAAGTTCTTGATGTGCTCCTGGGGATTAATAAAGCAGCAGAACGGGAAATGGTTATGGAATATGGATACAATGACTGTGTGAGGGATGAAGTGTTGGTTATCCCTGTGTTTGGCAGGTGACTGGGTAAAAAATCCTCCTGAAAGGTTTAATGAGTTGCAATGTGGGGTGAGAGGAGAATCCTCCCAGCCTGCATCCTCCTGTAAGTTAAAAATGACCCCCCTTATCCTTTATAAAGGTCTTCTCATTAGAAAGTGATCATCCAAGGCTGTTAACACTTTCAAATATTTTCCTTGTCATAAATGAAGTGCTGCAGGTGTCCTGTTGACCTGGCAGAGAAAAGGAGGAGTCTAATTGGGACATAAATGCAGGTGGATTTAGGAGGGAGGCACAGTTTAATCCTTTACTTTGCTCACCTGGTTTTTCTAGACCTCTGAGAAAAAAAGTGAGATATGTAGGCCTTTGACTTCAGTCTTGCTCATTTGGCACCTGTCCATCCTATACATGGCTGGTATCACATTTCATTTCCAGTCAAGGAGAGTCTTCAGCTGCCTCACCTTCACCCTCATGGACAGGGAAATGGTGGAATGATTCTTCTGTGAGAAAAGGCAGCAATTTTTCCCTCAGTTCTAGTGAGAGTTGTGCCAGTTCTAGTGAGTTACTCTTATTTATTTCTTCATGGCTGGTGTATAAAGGGCTTTGTTGCCACCTGACAGACACTGATTGCTGACCCAAAATTGTGACCACACCACAAAGTTCAGCTAAAACTCGAAGGGCTGAGAGAGGGTGGGTGCCTGCAGGCTTCACCTGGAGCTGGCCAAAGCTGAAGTGCTGAAGGGCACTCGTGCTCCCCAAGGTGTTTGAGTTGGTTTTACAGAATGGGTCAGGCGGGAAGGGACCACAGAGGGTCACTGGTGCCAC
>VYZP01064788.1:0-21526 GCA_013400635.1 Hypocryptadius cinnamomeus | reverse complement strand
AATTCCTGCCTGGTTTTGGAGGATTGGGATGTGGAGAAGCTTTGCCAAGCCCTTGGCAGCAAATCCTGTCCTGCCCTAAAAACCTGACCAGGGCAACTTAAACCACAGGTGGGAAAGTGGGAACAACAATTTCGACTGGGAAAGAGGAATTTTTCCTGGATCTCCTGGTCCAATGCCCAGCAAAGGCAGTGGACTCTGAGCCAGCAAACCCCTGCTTGGCAATTATTCCAGAGTCTGGAAATTTGGGATACTTACTTCATCGGAGGAGCAGGAAATGCTAAATTTTAGGGAAAGGGACAAGGTGGGATTGCTGGATCTCCATCCTGCTTTTCCTGTCAGCAGTGAGGAGAGGAAAATGAAGTTAATTCCTTCCATCCCGAGGCTGGAGGATCAAATTCCAGGATGAAGGGAGAGGGTGGCTGAGGTTTTCCCTCTGCTCCAAATTTATGAATCCTTCCTGCTAGTCTGCCCTCAGGGGAGAAGGAAAATAAAGGGATTTCACCCCAAAAAGTCATTGCTGGATGTGATCCAGAATGCCAGACAGGTCTGGGTTGGAAGAGACCTGAAATCCCATTTTGTTCCACGCCTTTCCATGGGCAGAGACACCTCCCTCTATCCCAGGGTTCCCCAAGCCCTGTCCAGCCTGGCTTCAGACACTTCCAGGGATCCAGGGGCAGCCACAGGGATGGGGCATTCCTTGGAAATCTGCATTTCAGTCCACTCCTGCTTGCAATTTTTTTTGTTTCTCCCTCTAAAATGATTCTTTGTGGGCTGTGAGGGAATTGTGGGCTGGCTCAGGAGTGGTTGGGCAGCCTGTTGGGTTTGTCAGGAAGTTGGGAGCGCACAGCTGGGAAGGGACAGGGATAGGGAGGCTGAATGCCAAGAGGGGAGCGCTGCAGCTTCCTGGGAAACCCTGACAGACCTGGGAAGCCTTGGGGGGCCTGGCTGGAGCTGGATCCATGGATGGAGCCTGGATGGGCATGGACAGCTCCAGGTGTGGACGCAGAGCTGTGGGAATGCTCAGGAATGCTGTGATTCCCATGGACTGGGGGAGTGTAGTGGTTCTGGTTTGTTAATCGGAGATTTCACTAATTTTGAGATTTTTTGGCTAGTGTAGTAAATGAGTGTGGTGGGTTTAGTGTTGGCTAATCACTAAAGTACTCACTTCTTGCTGTGAGGTAGGATTAGGAGAAAGGTAAAGCAGGTTCAAAACTTCAAAAGGGTATAAAGAAAAAGTTATTAATGTAATTATTGTTTATTAATTATTTAATTATCATTTATTAAATAAATTTACATTTAACTGGGAAAGAAATAAATTTTAATTATTGTTTATTAATTAAATTATTTAATTATTATTTATTAATTAAATTATTTAATTATTATTTATTAATGTATTAACTAAAAGAGTAATAAAAGAATAATAAGAATCAGAGTAAAACTTTTAGAACACTTCTTTTCTCTCCATAACTTTTTCTTTCTTATTGACAATGTAAAGAAACTAAACTTAAAATTCTAGTCAGTTGACTGCTTTCAGACAGGGAGCAGCCTGGCCAGGGCTGGAGTCCATCCAGGGGCTGCTCCTGTTCCTTGTGTTGCTCCAAAGATCCCACAGAGCTGCAGCCTGTCCTGGCTGCATTTTTCCGTGCTCTGATCTCATTTTTCCAGGAGCTTCCCCTGCTCAGAGGCCACAGTTCCCTCCCTGTGCCTCTGGTGACATTTTATTGTTGATTATTTACAATTCCAGGCCCACATCCCATCCCTTGCCCTGCCCATCCTTCAGGACCCAGGTGTTTGGCACTCCCTGGCACCACTTTGTCCTTCCTCACATGCCATTCCCGTGGGATTTCTGCAGGATTCCCGTGGGATTTCTGTAGGATTCCCACTGGTGACACATAAATTGTCACCTCCTCACTGAGCCAGGGATTTCTTTGGAATTGTGGACCCCATTCCTGCAGGAATTGCTTCCTGCCAGGCACAGATGTAGGGTGTGTGCAGCCATATAAAATGAAGGCATGGAATGCTGGCAGGTTTGGACATCTGGGAACGGGAGCTTCCCAAACCTCACCTATCCCAGTGTGGGAAGCAGGAATCTCCAGATCCTACTAAAACTGGATTTATTTCTCCCTCAAGGCAGCAGCACAGAGCTCACAGCCCCAGACTGATGGAAATGGAGCTGAGGAACTCCTCGAGTTCAGCTCCTGGGGTCGGGTGGGGATTGGGGGGTCGGGAATCCCGAGCAGGAGCAGCAGGAATTGCAGGAAGGGGAACGGCAGCTCTTGCAGGGCTCAGCCAGCAGATGTCACATTTGGGTATCGCTGGGGAGGAGTTGGATCCTCGGGAAAACCCCAGGGAAAGGGAGGAGGCCGGGAAGGTCACCTGGAGAAGGAATCTCATGGATGCCACTGGAGCATTCCACTTTTCTTACTTTGGGATGTTGGGTTTCTGAGCCTGGAATGGGAACCTCTAAACCCACTGGAGATGGACAGACCTCAGATTAATTGAAATTTGTGCTCCAATTAGGCATCAAAAAGTTTGTTTTATTCCCAAATCATCCCTTCCCTGCAATTTACAATTCATAATTCATACATATAATAATTAGTAATAATACAATTCAGAATTCTTCAAATTTTTGGGAAGAGATTTTTCTGGGAAGGGTGGGAAAGTCTCATCCCCAAGTTCACCCTGGAAGCAGCAGGTATGGGGTTGTCTGTCCCTGGAATTCCCTGGAGCAGCTGCCTCCTCCACCTATTGGGGGGATTATTTATTATTAATATTTTAATATGAATAGACTGTATTAACCTTAACCGTGCTCAAGTGTCTTCAGCTGCTCAGCCCAAACAATCCAGACCTTGGAATTCATTCCTGGAGGACAGGGAAGGCCGTTGAAGTCACTCCTGGAGGATTAAGGGAAGGCCACAAATGCAAAAAACATCTTTAAGGTCCCTTCCAAGCCAAATAATTCCCTGATTTTCAGCTTCCATGGTTATGGGGAGGCAGGAGGTGACAGGGATGATCCAGCTGCAGGATTGGGATGAGGAGCAGATCCAGGAGGAGACAGATGTTGCCTTTCCCAAATGCAAATAAAGAACAAAACATCTTCTCTTTCTTCCTGCAACCCTTCCATAAAACAGAGATCCTGGGATAAAGCAGAGCACGGAAGGGGCAGCATTTTCCATAAATTCAGTGCCTCCCACTATTTCACACTGTTAAATGCAGGGTTTTATTTAGGATTTATGCTCTCCCAGCATGTTAAAGTTGGAAAAGGCTGGAGCTGAGGTTGCCAAAAGGGGAAGCATTTATAAATCTCTGATTTTATTTCCTTTCCCTGAATGTGATAGAGTGGGAGCTGCTCTGCTCAGCGCTCACAGCCAGCTCTGTCACCAGCAGTGCCACAAACATGGAACAGAGCTGCTGCAATTCCCAAAACTCCAAGGAATTGGCAGAACTTGATTGGAAAATAAGGAGGAAACAGATAAGGAAATGATTCCTTGAATGCTCTGTGTTCACACAATTCCCACTGTTTGTTCCTGCAGGACAGGGAGCCAACACCAATCCCACCCTCTGGGATCTGGGACATTTAGGGACACAGAGTTTGGGGCACTTGGGGCATTGCTGAGATCCCTGTGCTGCTCTGCTCTCGTCCCAGTTGGAATTTGCAGTGCCCAGCCCAATCCTTTAAGGGATTCTTTTCCTCAGGGATAAATGGCTGAGTGACCCCAGTGGACTACAGGATGAGGAATCCTGGCTGATCATTTTCTCTAAAAGGGACCAGCTGAACCTCTTTCCTTTTATTTTAAAAACTAAAAATCCCCCAGTCTTAAAAAATAAGGAATGTGGAATCCAAGGATCCAGAATGTTTTAGATGTAGATTTTAGGGGCTACAAATTGACAGCTGAGAAAAATTCAGGTGTCAAAACCAGCGGGTCCTCAGCCAGATTTATTGTCTGAGAGCTGAGGATGAAAGGGATGGGAACACTTCAGGGAAAGTTGAAAAGTTGAGGAAGCCACGGAGCCAACAATGAAATCCTCTTGAAATGGGGAAAACAGCTCCGGGTTTGAAGGCAGGGTGGGAAATGGTCACCGAGAGAGGGATCCTTTTATCAGAGTGACATCAAACTGCAGCACCAAGATCTGCTAAAATCTGGAGAACTGGGAGAGAAACCACTCTGCCTCCTGGATTTCCATCCCAAGGGATGATAATCAATGATCTTGGAAGTTCTGTGTTAGGATATTTCAGTCCATTTGGTAAATAAATGGGAATCTGGAGGATTGCAGAGCTGGGAGGGGGATGTTGTTTCCTTGCTTTGGACAACTTCAAACCCGGGGACAGAGAGAGGGACTTTGGATAAAGGCCTGGAGTGCCAGGACAAGGAGAATGCCTCAATCTACTTCTGTTCAGGACAATTCTCCTGTGGAGCTTGGGATGGAGCAGCTGAAGAGACTTTTTCCCTTTGCTTGGTTTCTCTAATTCTGTGCCACAGAGATTTCATCCCATTTTTGACCTTACACTGGTATACAGGGCTGGTGGAAAATGTTTGGATGTTTGGATGCACTGCCTGGAGGGATTGAATGCTGCACAACAAATGCTCATGACTGAAAATGTTCTCCTGGAGAAGAAAAGGCTCTGGGGAGAGCTGAGAGCCCCTTGAAGGGCCTGAAGGGCTCCAGGAGAGCTGGAGAGGGACTGGGGACAATGGATGGAGGGACAGGACACAGGGAATGGCTTTAGGCTGGAAAAGGGAAGATTTAGGTGGGATATTGGGAAGGAATTCCTGGCTGGGAGGGTGGGGAGGGACTCGGGTGGAATTGCCAGAGCAGCTGTGGCTGCCCCTGGATCCCTGGCAGTGCCCAAGGCCCTGCACCCAGGGACAGACATGGAACACAGGGACAGACAGGGACACATGGGGACAGACAGGGACACCCAGGGCTGAGGGCCCCTCTCAGCTGGGGCTCCTCTCCAGGCTGAGCAACCCCAGCTCACTCAGCCTTTCCTGGGCACAGAGATGCTCCAGCCCTTCCTCATCCTCACATCCCTGCTCTGGACCAGATCCAGGAGCTCCAGGTCCCTCCTGTCCTGCTGATCCCAGAGCTGGACACAGGATCCCCAAGGATGAAACTCCACAAACTCTGGACCACCTGGGCTTTGAGGTGGGAAGCCCATTAAGAGCTGAGATCCCAGAAACCTCCCACATTCCTGTCATCCCAGCTAAAAATGACCTTCCCACCCCAAAATCCACATTGTGCCAACCTCCAGGCTCCCGACCTCGAGCAGAACTTCCTGTGTGACACAACCCAACTCCTGCTTCCATTCAAAGCTCTGGGAAGCCTTGGAGAAAACCAACAAACCAACATCCTCACATCCCTCTCCTGGATGATATCCAGGAGCTCCAGGTCCTTTTCTCCTAAGATCCAGAGCCAAGGGCTTTGGGGACAAGGGACATTTCCAGATTCCCCATAACTCCCACACTTCCAGAAGCCGCCTCTGCTCTCCCTGCACTCCAAACCACGTCCCCGCTTCCCGAAGTTTACAAGGGAAGCTCTGAACGTTGTGCTGCTGAATTTCCAGCCTCTCCATTCCCGGTGTTGTTTTCACAGGGATTTGGGATAATGCAGCACTTCACGGCGCCTCATTATTCCCCCAAAGGTGCCGGTGTTGTTCGAGTGCCCCTCCTGTGACAAGTGGCTCATTACGGCTCCTCTCAGTCCCCCCCAGAGATCCCATTATATCCAACAGCAGTGGGAGTGGGAAGAGGATAATTTGCATCCAGCATGAGCTTTTCCCATTAATCCCACTTCTCAGGAACAAGGAAAACAAACTGTCTCGACCACTGCTCCCTTTTTATTCCCGCTGCAGTCCCTTTTTTCCAGCAGCGGTTTTGCTTTGCTCCCTCTCCTTGGAATATTGTTGTTTGCTCCTCCACTCTGGGCTAATTGAAGGTCCTGCTTCCCCGGGCAATTGGGAAAAATATCGTGGCTAAAAGGGCTTTTTATCCTTGGAAAAGAAAAGTGTGGTCAGAGAGAAAAGCTGGATCAATAGGTGCCGTGTTGCTGTTTATTCCCAGGATTTTGCCTTTGTTCCTTTGCATTTTGGGGGGCTTTTAAAGCATTTTTTCCTCCTCTTCTCACTGCTTTTCTGCTAATGGAAATTGTCAGGGAAAGTTTTGAGGAGAAAATCCCTAACTTCAGTGTTTGTTTTGTCACAAACTCCTAGAATCCAAATAAAGGGAAGAGAACAATGAATCCGTACCCCTCCCATATTCCATGTGGCAAGCAGGCCATGTTTTCCCAGTTTTTTTCCAGCCCTTTGCCAATTATTCCCACTGCCAAATCCCTGCAGAAGTATGGATGGAAGTAGAAAGATCTCAAGGCCTTGGATCCTGGGAATGAGGGGCTGGATTTCATCCCTTGGATACCAGGAATGAAGGGATGGCTGCAGTTGGATCTCAGCCCTTGGATCCTGGGAATGAGGGGTGGCTCCAGTTGGAACCCTTGGATCTGGGAATGCCCAACTGAAGTTATTTCCTGATGATTTCCCTGTGTTTTCCCTCCTTTTCCCAGTGGATGGGTGAATTCTTGGCTGCCTGAGTTATTCCCTGGCTGCCTGGCCAGGGAATTCCATGATTTCCAGTGATGCCTTGAGAGGCTGCCCTGGAGCAGAGGCTGGATGGAGTTCCAGAATAAAGCAGGGATTGATTCCAAGGATCTCCTCCATGGATCCACCTTGGGCAGCACAAGAGCCCAGCCAGGGCTGCACCCAAGATGAACCAAAATGGTCCCAAAATGCACGAGCGCTCCCGGGGTCTCTCCCTGTGCTCAGCTCTGCTCCATGTGCAGATTGCAGTTCATTGGCCAATTCCAGCTTTAGCCCATGCACTCCCATCCTGCTTGTTTTTCTCTCTCCAGCCCACGCTGGTTGTGCTCTTGGGCTGAGATTTGGATCATTTGTCCTTGGTGCCCAGCTGGAGCAGGAATTGTTTTGTCTCCCTGCTCTGTGCACAGAGCTCACCATCCCCTCATGTGAAGCCCAGACCCACACACTGAAGCAAAAAAAATAGAAAAACTGAACCTGAGGCATCAGTGCTTTCCCTAACTCCATCCTTCTCCCCAGGAAAAGCCTACGCCCCGGAATTCTACTACGACACGTACAACCCGCTGTGGCAGAACCGGCCGCGGGTCTATTCCTACAGCCTGCAGTGGACGCAGATGAATCCCAGCGCCGTGGATCGGATCCTGGCCTATCGCCTGGGAATCCGCCAGGTGAGGCCGGGACCGCCCGCGCGGGGTTTGCCTTTGGAGCCGCCTGGGCTCTGGGATATCAGCTGGGCTGTTAGGGAACTCTGTTTATTTTATTTTATTTTATTTTATTTTATTTATTTTAGTTTTATTTCATTTCATGTTATTTTATTTCACTTCAATTTATTTGATTTTACTTTTGAAACTCTATTTTATTTCATTTTACTTTTTTCTTTTTGTATTTTATTTTATTCTACCTTTATTTTATTTTACTTTGTTTGCTTTATTCTATTTTTATCTTATTTTATTTATTTTATTTTATTCCATTCCATTCCATTCCATTCCATTCCATTCCATTCCATTCCATTCCATGTTATTTTACATTTTTTTAAAATTTCATTTCATTTTATGTTATTTTATTTTGCTTCAATTTATTTTATTTTACTTAAGAAACTTAATTTTATTTCATTTTACTGTATTTTATTCTTATGTTATTTTATTTTGTTGTTTTATTTTACATTTGAAACTTCATTTTATTTCATTTTGCTTTTTTATTTTTGTATTTTATTTCATTCTACCATTATTTTATTTTAATTTTCTTTTATCTTGTATTATTTTACTACATTTTTATTTTATTATTTAATTTTATTTCACTTTTTTTTATTTTATTTTACTTTTTTGCTTTATTCCATTTTTAGCTTATTTTATTTTATTTTATTTTATTTTATTCCATTTTATTTCATTTAGTTTTATTTATTTTTATTTTATTTTACTTTATTTTACTTCATTTTAATTAATTTTTTTCCCAGTCCATTTCTACAATCCATCCTCCTCCAAGTCATCCTGCTCCATTTGCCTCCTTCCCTGGGAGCATCCAGCTGATAATTTTCGGGAATTTTGACAGCCTCCCACTGAGTTTTTCCTTCAAATAATCCCCCAACAGATTGATCCCGAAAATCTTTCTTTGGGTATTCAGCACCTGGAATAATAATTTGGGTGGGGCATCGAGTGGAAGGACTCAAATGGATTTTACAGAGGGATATTTTGGAAAATATAAGGAAAAAAATCGTTTGTTATCCCACAGATTTCCCACTGGGATGAGCTTTGGAAAACAAATCCTCAATTTTAGTGTTTTATTTATTGGGATTTGGGCTTGGGTGACTTCCCTGGAGTTTGTGGAGTTCCTGGGACACGGCCAGGGAAGGGCTCTGGTGCCAGCAGGGGGCTGGAGCTGGGATCTTCCTGAATCCCAGGAATTTGAGATGAAATCGGGGATGTTTAATCCGTGTTTGTGCAACTCCTGGCATTGCTGGGCACGAATTGGCTCCGGGGTTCCCAGGTGGAAAGGAATTTCTGATGGAATTAATTGCGTTAGGAATTTATCTGCTTTTCCCATTTAATTTTAATTTCATTTTAATTATCTGCTTACGTAATTAACGGAGTTACTCTGTGTCAGCCTAATCCAAATATTCCCATTTTTCCTCCCCAAAGCACCTTTTCTTTGGGAATTCTATCCCAGCCTCTCCTCACCCTCCCAGGCGGGAATTCCTTCCCCATATCCCAGGAAGCCTGGCTGAGTCACAGAACCATGTGACACATTCCTGCCACATCCTGCTTCTCTGCTGTCACTGGAATTGAGAGAAACTCCTGTCTCCAAGAGGGATTCAGTGCTGGGAAAGCAGGACACAGGGAAAACCTCTGGCATTCCAAGCATTGGTTAACGAGAATTCAAAAAAAACCAATCACAGATAATGTTATAAATATAATTTGATAAAATAATTAAGCTTGGCTTAATGACAAATCGGGGAAGTCAGGAAGGGAGGGAAGAGGAGTCACAAAAATATGGAATGGTCACTTTTCCGCCTATGGAGTGAGAATGGAAAGATGAGAAAATGGGAACTGAGGTCCCCCAGGAGAAATGGATTTATTTATTATTTATTTTATTTCAGACCCCACCTGAAGAGCAGGAATTCTGTGGATTCCTTCTCTCAGGATCATGAGGGTCACATCTGCTCCAAAGGGGAACATGTTGGCAAGCTGGGAATTTCCAGAAAATCCATTGGATTTCCTCTGGGATGTAAAAAATATGGAAAGTTTTCTTCCGAACCAGTCACAAAAATTACATCTGTAGCAATTAATTCAGTGAGGGAACAGGGAAAGTTGGAACTCCACATTTTTATTGGAATATTCCTCCTGTTGTTCACATAAAGGATTTTAATCTTTCTCCTCCAAGGGAACATTTTCTGTCCCAAAGATTTCCCTGCACGCATTGATTTTGGAAATCTAAAGAGGCTTTGGTTTTTTTCTAGAATGAGGGAGGGAAAGTTTGGCCAAAAAAAAAGGATTATGACATGCAGGGACACGTTTTTCATTGATGTTCCTGGCATTGGGAAATTAAATTAGAGCAGGAATGGTTGTGATTCCCAATTTCCACTTTTCAGGGCTGATTCCTCCTGTGCTGCTTCTTCACAGCTCTGAGGCTGCATTTGCAAACAGCAAGGTGAGGTTTGGACCAGGTCTGCTCCTGCCAACTTAAAACTGGTTCTAAGCTTCGGATGGATCAGGGAAATATTTATGGATCATGCTGAAAATTAAATTTCTGCTGATTTTGACTTAAGGAATTCAGAGGTGGGAGTTGGAACTCCTGTGGGGAAAAGCTGGGAGAGCTGGGAATGTTCAGCTGGAGAAGAGAAGGATCCAGGGAGAGCTCAGAGCCCCTGGCAGGGCCTGAAGGGGCTCCAGGAGAGCTGGAGAGGGACTGGGGACAAGGCATGGAGGGACAGGACACAGGGAATGGCTCCCACTGCCAGAGGGCAGGGATGGATGGGAGATTGGGAATCAGGAATTCCTGGCTGGGAGGGTGGGTAGGGGCTGGGCTGGAATTGCCAGAGCAGCTGTGGCTGCCCCTGGATCCCTGGCAGTGCCCAGGTTGGGCACTGGGGCTGGGAGCAGCCTGGGACAGTGGGAGGTGTCCCTGCCCATCCAGGATGGGATTTAAGGTCTCCTCAAGTGTCTGTGGGGAATATGCCATAAAATTCACATGTGACACCACCAGAACAGATCCTACAGCAGCTCAGGAGGTTCTAAATCCTCCTGCATGGAGCATTTATGGAAAAGGAGCTGGAAGGGATCCGCCAGGATCATTGAGTCCAAGTCCTGGACTTGTCTTTGAGAGCCTTTGGGCTCTGTGAGTTTCCTGGTGGGACCTCACTTCTTCTGCCAGTGGCACACTGGGATTTGCTTTGGGATTTATTTGGTGGTCAAAGGAATCTGCCATAAAACTGGGACGTGTGGCACTGTCAGGACACCTGGTCTGAATCCTAGAGCAGCTCAGGAGGTTCCAAATCCTCCTGCATGGAGCACTTATGGAAAAGGGAGTGTGGAGCACAGGGAATTTCCATTCCTCGGGGCACTGCTGAGCACAGCCCTTCATTTGGAGCTGAAGGATGGGGACAACCTTGGTTTCCCATCAGGCGAACTGCCTGGATTGGGTCACCCTCAGCTTCCTTGGGAATGTGCCGAGGTCTGCCAAGACATTCCTGCACAGAAGGGACATTTTTCCATCTCCTTAAGAACCCTCTGAAGAATATTCCAACAGTAATGCATTTCATGGATGCATTTTTGCATTTCAACAACGCATTTTTTGAGATGGCTTCGGAATCAGTGACCCAGATTCCTCCATTTTTTTTTTCTTTTCCAAGCATCCCTGTGTGTAGTCCCTGGCCAGCCTTTGGGGACACCAACACTCCAGGAGCTGATTTTATTAAGTCTCCAATCATGGAATATTAAGGTTGGAAAAGCCCTCTCAGACCAGCAAATCCAATCCATGTCCCCAAGTGTCACATCCACACTTCCAGGATGGCAACTCCAGCACTTCCCTGGGCAGCTTGTTCCAAGAAAATATTTTCCAAGCTTGTAAAAAAAATGGTCCCAAATGCCCCTCAGAGGGTTCCTCTACTCCTGGAAGTTTATCCACCCAGACAAAACCACTTTTGGGCCTCCCCTTCCAGCTCCTGCCTCAGAGAGCTCAGTTTGGAACAGCCATGAATATCCTTGTGCTTTTCCAGGAGCTTCACCTGGAGATGCCAGAGCAGCTCCATTCCTGCAGCTGCTCCAACCACCTCTGGCTCCCTCTGGCACCACGTGGAGATGTCTCCTTCCCACACTTTGCCTGTCCCCAAAGCCAGAATTCCATCTCTTCCCAACAAACAGCAATGTTTAGCGACTCCCAGCATCCGAGCAGCGCCAGGCGGGCGCCTCCGGCTCTCTGATATTTCCTGTCAGCAGGATGAAAGAAAATTGAAGCAGGGAGACTTTTCCAGAGCAGCCAGGAAGGGCGTGCAGCTCTGATCTCCGTGGTGGCTGCTCTCAGCAGGTGACAGCGGGTGACAGCCACGTCCCCGCAGCCGCGGTGACCTAGAAAAGGAGCAGTTCCACTGTGAAGGAGTCATAAAAATTCAGCTGGTCCCTGTAAACCAGAGAGCAGCTTGTTCCAGCTTGTTACATAAAAGATTCAAGCTCCCACCTTTCCTTTATTCCCAGCCCCGGGAGCCAGAGGTGTCAGTGGGTTGGGAATGAGAATCTCTTCAAACAGCCCCAAGCAGGGCACGGCTCTGGCGCTTCCTCCCGGTCACCCTTTGGATTTGAGTGGATTTTTGACTTCTGCTGTCACTCAGCACTGAGCAGGGACAGGTGGATTCAAATATCCTGGGAAAGGGTTCCTGGGAAGGTTGAGCAGTCACTGGCTGAAAACGGAGATGGGAATTTTCTGTCAGTGACATGGAACAGATCCCACAGCCCTGGATAAATGGCTGTGGATAAAGGGAGTGAGGGTACATCTATTGCCTTTCTGATTAAAGAATCCCAGAATCCCAAAATGTTGTGGCTTGGAAGCCCAAATCCCATCCCATCCCACCCCTGCCATGGCAGGGACACCTCCCACTGTCCCAGGCTGCTCCAAGCCCCAGTGTCCAGCTTGGCCTTGGGCACTTCCAGGAATCCAGGGGCAGCCACAGCTGCTCTGGCAATTCCAGCCCAGCCCCTCTCCACTCTC
Organism: Hypocryptadius cinnamomeus; assembly: GCA_013400635.1. Classification (NCBI taxonomy): domain Eukaryota; kingdom Metazoa; phylum Chordata; class Aves; order Passeriformes; family Zosteropidae; genus Hypocryptadius; species Hypocryptadius cinnamomeus. The sequence continues at coordinate 9,240 of VYZP01064788.1, read as the reverse complement.
CCAACCAGGAATTCCTTCCCAATATCCCATCTATCCCTATTTTCTCACAGTTTGAAGCCATTCCCCTTGTCCTGGCACTCCAGGCCTTTATCCAAAGTCCCTCTCTCTGTCCCCGGGTTTGAAGTTGTCCAAAGCAAGGAAACAACNTTTTTTTTAATATATGTATCACAGAAATAATGATGATAAACATTATAAAATAATGAAATAATAAAAATGAATGGGACGAGCAAGTCCAGGAGGATTGTTGATATAATCCTGCAAGAAGAAAGTCGATTACATGCCCAGGATTGTTCTCCTGGATTAGGAATGGTTTAATTGGGAAAGACTGTGCCCAATGTTGAATGGGCTTTAGAGGAGAAAAGGAAGGCAAAGAGGTTTATCATGCAACTGCCAAATCAGTGAATCCTGGAATATCCTGAGTTAGTGGGATCCCAAGGATCATCCAGCCCAATTCCTCCCCTGCCCAGACCCCCAACAATCCCACCCTGGGCATCCCTGGCAGCGCTGGCCAAAGGCTCCTGGAGCTCTGGCAGCCTCGGGGCTGTGCCCGTTCCCTGGGGAGCTATTCCAGTGCTGATTCCACTCTCTGGGAGAAGAACCTTTCCTAAAATCCATCCTAAACCTCCCTTGGCACATCTGAATTTCCTCCTGTCCTGTTGCTGTTCCCTGGGAGCAGAGCCCAACTCCCAGCTGAGACACTTTGGATCAGTTTGTCCCTGGCTCAAGCCAAGCCTCACCTGCCCAGTCTGGGTTCGAGCTGTTGGTCCCAGGTGGATCCACAGGAGCCAGGAACCACCCCTGCAGGAGAGCAGGGAGGCAGGACCAGCTCCCCAGGGAAAGACACGCCAGGGTTTGGGGTTCTGCTGGTTGTGAAAATATTAATTAAAGAGAGAAATGAGGGAAAATGAGGGGAATTGTGTGAGGAGCAGCTGAGGGCACTGGGATGGTGCGGCTGGAGGGGAGGAGACTGAGGGGAGACCTCACTGTGGTCTTCAACATCCTCCTGAGGGCAGCTCTGATTTCAGTTCCCTGGGACAGGGAGAGGACCCAGGGAACGGCCAGGGAATGTTTAGGGTGGATTTTAGGGAAGGTTCTTCCCCCAGAGGGTGGAATCAGCACTGGAACAGCTCCCCAGGGAATGGGCACGGCCCCGAGGCTGCCAGAGCTCCAGGAGGGTGCACAACACCCTCAGGGATGGGCAGGGTGGGATTGCTGGGGGTCTGGGCAGGGCCAGGGGCTGGGCTGGATGATCCTCGGGATCCCTTCCCTCTCAGGATATTCCTTGATTCCCTGATTCTCTGCCATCAAGGACAGACCATCCTTCACAGCTTGCCTGAATCCCAGATATTTGTCACCGAGGCATTCCAAATCCATCCTTGGGAATGACGATGACACAGGAGCCACTCCTCAATTTTATATTCTCACCTGGATATCTCTGATTATATTCCAGTCAGAATTATGAAAGAAAAGCAGAAATAACACAAACACTCCCTAGGAATTTTCCCTCTGTGATGTGCAAATGGAATATTTGTCCATGAGCTGAATAGCCCAATTTTAGATATAGAACTTCCAAAGAAATCTCTTATTTTTTAAGGAAAATCGATCTGTGTGGTCATAAGTGGCAAAGAAATTACTTTAAACACTGCCACAATTTTTTATGAAGTATCCAATGGATTAATTGACTTCACCATTAATTGTTTTTGTCATAAATTTACGTTGTCATTAATTAAAGAGATTCTTGTCCAGCTAGTGGAGTCAGTGAAGGAATTTGTGCTGGGAATCAATAGGCCACGAACAACGGAGTGAGGAGCTGTTTATTTTTTACAAACATATCTGAGCACACAAGGAATCAATCTTTAATCATCCCAGAGGATCAACTCCTCAGGAAATCCAGAATTCCAAGGCTTTAAGAGAGTAGAGTTTTCCCACAAAAGACATGGAACAAACCTCCTTTTGTTGTCATAAATAAAATAAAAAAGCACCCCATAAAATAAAAAAGCAATACATAAATAAAATGCAAAGCACCAGGGTGGTTCCAACCTTCTGGAATAAAAATCTGCCCCATTTACATCCCCCTTTTGCATTTCTGTCTCCTTTGGGAACAAAGATTCCTAAATATTCCAAGGAAAAAAGGAGTCTTGTCCCAGACAAACTTTCAGTGCTCCAAGTTGCCAGAATGTGGATATTCTCTGCTTAATTAATTACAGGATAATGCAAATAAATGCTCCAGGAACTGCTCCCATTTTTCCTCAGGGCTACATAAGTATTCCCAAACCACTGGAAAATTGTTATTCCAGCTTGGCCAAAGTCAATTTCTCACTGTTGGAAAACTGTAATTCCAAAGTTTATTTCCCACCTGAGTTTCATCCTTATCTTTGTGAGGAAAAGGGCTTTGATTATGAGACTTTTTTCCTTTCAAAAATTTCTTTTCCAACCAAATCCTGGTTCTAATGGATATTCCAGCTCTGGACACAGGAACTGAGGTGCAGGGTTGTGTTTCATGATTGTTCCTTGTGGATTTTTTCTTGGAAGCCTCAATCTTGTCTTTTTCATGGAAAAAAGCACAGGCTCAATGTTAGGGGTGAGCTGTACAGGGAATTTTGGGAAGTGGTGATGAGGATTTGGCTCTTTCCCATCCTAGGGAGGCGAAGTTATTACAAGGGAAACAGCCTTGGATGCTTCCAGCTTGGAATCAGAGCATCTCCAGCTCAGTGCTGGGAGTTTCCAGCACCCCAAGGCATTGTAGGAATTAAATCCTATTTTAGGGTGTCCTGGGCTCCATTTATTTTCAATTATTTTCATATTTTTCAGCCCAGGTTGTTGGTGTTTCCCAAGTTTGGGAAGCAGCTTCTGGGATTATGGCTCTATTTCCAATGGTGGGTTGGTTTTCTAAGTGGGAAGACCAAAGCTGGGTGTGGCAGATCCTGAATTTCTTTATTTAGATCAATATATTGATATATTTATTACTTACATATTGACTATTTATATATTTGTGTATTGATATATTGATACACTTATTGTATATTTCTGCATTTGTTTTACATTTTAATTTTAATATTTATTTATATATGTATAATTTATATATTTGTAGCTTTATATAATTATTTATTTGTTTGTATGTTTGTATATTTATATGTTTCTTTTTATATATTTATTTATTCCACAGCAGAGGTGGAAAATCAGGGTTGTTTTTCCATCTAACACAGTGACAATTTTCTGTTGTTTTGGATTTTTTTCCTCTGGTTTCCATGGTGAAAAATAAGGATTAGACCAGAGCTGGTGTTGATTGCAAGGGAAAAAAAAAGTCAAAATCTGTGTTGTTTCCTATGGAGAAATATCAATATCCTACCCTGCTTTTGGAGGGATAATCCTGAAAGGAAAAATCCAATTGTTTTCCTTTCCAAAAGGAGAAAATAATGGAGATTTTATTGCTTCTGGGAAGAAGGGCAAGAACTCAAAGCAGAGGCTGAATTTGATAGAAATTCATGTCTGGTTTGGGTAATTGCAAATTTTCCTTGTTAATTATGGAAATTCTTTGGGAAATCTCCGTTTCTGTGGTTCCTTATCCAAAGATGAGGTGGAATAGGGAATATTTTTAATTTTTGTCCTACAGTGCTCACAGATATCATTGACATAATGACATAAAACTTGGCTTTAAAAGATTAATTCTATTTCTTTTTTTAAAAGTTAATCACCACAAACTGGCCCTTGGTCCTTGGCTGCAATCCCTGCCTGCTGAGTATCCCAAATCCTCAGGAACTGGGGTAATGCCCCACTTTTCCTGTGCCAAAACACATCCAAGGGCCATTGGACCTCTGGAAGAAATATTCCCGACTTTTGATGTGGTTTGTTATAGAAATTCTCCACAGTGGGATAACCCTGGAAGGTCATTCCTTGTTGCATCTCTAATTGTTTCGGAATTTTGAAGGTTGCCCAGGTCTGCTCTGCTTTCTAAGGTGAAGACAAATCCCAAAATCTCTGACCTTTGAATCCTTTGGATTCCAGGCTGGACAACAATTTTGAAAGGAAGAATTGTTTTTCCTTTCAAAAGAAAAGATCTTTCAGATTTTGACAAGCCAGTTTTAAGTGTAAAACACAGATTTTTTAAAAAATTTAGAAATTTTAAAATGCCTGAAAACCCACTGGATGTTTCTGGGTCACCACAAACTGGCCCTTGGTCCTTGGCTGTAATCCCTGCCTGCTGAGTATCCCAAATCCTCAGGAATTGGGGGAACTCCTGCCCCAAAACACATCCAAGGGCCATGGAACCTCTGGAAGAAATATTTCCAATTTTTTGGTGTGGTTTTGGTTGCAGAAATTCTCCACAGTGGGATAACTCAGGATATTCATTCCTTGTTGCATCTCTAATTCTTCTGGAATTTTGAAGGTTGCACAGTGTCTGCTCCCACACACTTCTCCTGCCCCAAAACCCATCCACGTGCCGTTTGATTTTTGTGGGGAGAGCATGGGCAGCTGGCAGGGAAGGAGTGGCCTCTGGAAGAAATATTCCCAGTTTTTGGTGTGGTTTGTTACAGAAACATTCCATGGTGGGACAGTTCAAGAAGTTCATCCCTTGTTGAATCCCTTGTTGCATTTCTCATTGATTCTTCCATAATTCTGAAGGTTTCGCAGGTCTGCTCAGCTTTCTAAGGTGAATCCAAATCCCAGAATGTCTGATCTATGGATTTTTTGGATTTTTTGGCTTGCAGGCCGGCCAGCAGCGCTGGTGGGAGCAGGAGATCACGGTGAACGGGAACATCCAGAAGGGGGAATTGATCACCTACAACCTGACGGAGCTGATCAAGCCCGAGGCCTACGAGGTCCGCCTGACGCCCATCACCCGATTCGGGGAGGGCGATTCCACCATCCGGGTCATCAAATACAGCGGTGAGCACCCCACATCCCAGGAAAAGGGGCTTGGGAATGCTCTGGGTCACCCGGAATGGCGTGGCTGTTCCCAGTCCTGGGATAATGTCGTGAGCATGGTCATGAGCGTGGTCATCAAAAGGAAGGGGAGAAATGAGGACAGAGGAAAATCTTCACCTCTTGGATGATTCATTACAAGAAAAACACCCAGCCAATAAAATTGTGAACCCCAAAATCCCATCCAATTTTTTTGTGGGAAATAAGGAAAAGTTGGAATAAATTAATGCCAGCTTCACAAAATTGGAGATTTCAAGTTGATCCTTGATGAGTTTTGAAGGAAAATCTGCAAAGGTTTTTTTCCCCCAGGATGAGCAGAATTAGTTTTATTTTAATGTGAATTATTGTCTTTTAAAAAAGTGTCTGTTTGTGCTCCTATGCAAGACTATAAAATCTATAAATTTACATAAGAAATAATGGAAGGGCTTTATAAATTTCCCACGTCATGAGTGTGGTCATCAAAAGGAAGGGGAGAAACGGGGACAGAGGAAAATCATAACCTCTCATAACAACAAAAATGCCCAACTAAAATAATTCTGAACAACCAAACCCCAAAATCCCATCCAATTTTTTGTGGGAAATAAGGAGAAGTTGGAATAAATTAGTGCCAGCTTAATGAAATTGGAGATTTCAAGTTGATCCTTGATGATTCTTGAAAGAAAATCTACAAAAGTTGTTTTTCCCACAGGATGAGCAGGTTTTATTTTAATATGAATTATTATCTTAAAAAAAAAAAAAAACAGTGCTCCTATGCAAGATTATAAAATCTATAAATTTATATAAGAAATAATGGAAGGGCTTTATAAATTTCCCACGTCATGAGCGTGGTCATCCCAAAAGGAAGGGGAGAAATGGGGACAGAGGAAAATCATAACCTCTCATAACAACAAAATCACCCAACTAAAATAATTCTGGACAGCCAAACCCCAAAATCCCATCCAATTTTTTTTTGTGGGAAATAAGGAAAAATTGGAATAAATGAATGCCAGCTTCATCAAACAGCATATTTAGAGTTGATTCTTGTTTTGAAGGACAGGTTTTAGAGAAAAATCTGCAAGCAAAGTTGGTTTTTTCACCCAGAATGAGCAGTTTTTATTTTACTGTGAATTATTGTCTTTAAAAAAACAGTGACTGTTTGTAGTCCTTTGCAAGATTATATAATCTATAAATTTATATAAGGAATAATGGAAGGGCTTTATAAATTTCCCTCTAAAAGGTCACTCTGACAAAGATTAATCCACTTAAATTTAAAAAGAAAACCACAATATCCATACATCCTGTTTCCCATATTCCCAGAAATTCAATCCTCTGTTAAATCCATCCAAACACCTATTTTGGGGTGTTTATTTCATGAATAATTGAATTTCTTTTTGTTTGGTTGGTTTTGTGCTGTAAAAATTGCAGTGAATGAGCAAGAAAGATCTTAAAGAGGAGGCTGAAGGATCCCCAAATGTGACACTTCCACAATTCCTCATTTACCACCATCTTCCTGCCACAAAATTCCCACCAAAATGATAAAAAACTTCCCTTAAACCCATCCTATTCCCATCCCAAACTGCTCCAGGAGCCTCCAACCGCATTTACACATTGTCCTGCAGCTGTACTGCTCCAAAAGTGGGATTTTTGTGGTTTTTTTCTGGTTGTTTTGGAGGGTTTTTTCCCCCAGGTTTATGATGCTGAATAAACTCAGCTCAACCACCTTCATTTTCTTGTCTGCTTTTGTGCCTGGGTGTGACACAGAGCGTTGGTTTTGCTCTGCTGGGAACAATCCAAAGCGTGTGACTCGAGGTGACACCTGATGAGATTTTCCATCCAAAGCCCTGCATTTAGTTACAAATCAAGCCTCAGTCAATGCAGCTGCCAGCAAGTGCAGCTGATTCCAGGTTCAATCACTCAGGGATCCTGTAAAATTGAGGTTTTTTGGAGAATCAGAGGTAATTTGTAGGTAAAAGATGTAAAAATTGGGTTTCTCGGGGAGATGACACTGGTGCAAATCACTGCTCGTGTTTCAGATAAAGTGGTGCTAATTTAGAGCTGGTGTGGAAACTCCAGATTGAATTTAGGATTTTGCTGAATTTTAGGCTGGGATTAAAGCAAGAAAGGGCAGCAAGAAAATCTGGAGTGATGCTCTGGCGTTGTCAGATGTCCCCATTAGTTGGAGATAAAATTTAATTTTCGATTTTCTGTGAATAAAACCCAATTCCATCCCTGAGCTCAGCTTCCTTCTGTTTCCCAGCTGTGTGGGCCTGTGGCAGAAGGGCCTTTTCCTAAATCATCCATCCTCAAATTTCTCCTGCAAACAGAGCCACAGAAAAATCCCTCCTTGGATCCCATTCCCAGGTTTTAGATTCCTCTGGATTAACCTGGGAAGCCATTCCCATGCTTAGGATATTGTGGACATTGTGAAGGTTTGGATTTCATTCTCTTCCAGCCTCTTAAGGTGTAAAGTAGATGAATTTCAATATTCAGCAAGGGGAAATTTAGGATAATCTGAATATTGAATTAGAATTTTTTCTTTACATTAATTTTATTTTTCTTCTGTTTTCCAGCTCCAGTGAATCCACATCTCCGTAAGTATTTAAATTATTTATTATTTTATTTTCCGTGCCATGAAGAATAGTCCATGCATTGGTTGTTCCTCACAGTTCAAAAGTAAATTTGAAGTATTTTACCCCCAGTTGAAAAGTAAATTTGAAATATTTTACTTCCAGTTGCAGCCATGGGTGGCAGAACCACCTGAAGGTGTCATTTGGGATACCTTTTGTTCCAACAAGGATAAAGGAAGGAAAATCACAGCTCCAGCTCATCTTTCTCAGTGCCCCAGAGAGTTCATCCAAAGGAAAATATTCATGGGCTAAAGTTCAGATCCAGCTGTGGTGGAGCAGCTCAGGAGGTGTTGGGGATGCCACGGGAAATCATGGGAGGGCAGGGACACCTCCCACTGTCCCAGGCTGCTCCAGCCCCAGTGTCCAACCTGGCCTTGGGCACTGCCAGGGATCCAGGGGCAGCCACAGCTGCTCTGGCAATTCCAGCCCAGCCAGGAATTCCCAGTTCCCAATCTCCCACCTAAATCCACCCTCCTTCATCTTCAAACCATTCCCTGTGTCCTGTCTGCCCATCCCTCATCCCCAGTCCCTCTCCAGCTCTCCTGGTGCCCCTTCAGGCTCTGGAAGGTTCTCTAAGGTGTCCCCAGAGCCTTCCTTGTGGTTCTTGAGTTATTTCCGTGCTTTTTAGGGCAGATTAAAACCAAAAAGAAGGAAGCTCTTCCCCACAGAGATCCAGAAATCACAGATTTATTTCACAGAGAAGTGTGGAGACCCCAAGTGGATCCTGGTTATCCCCAAATTCTCAGGACACAGCTCCTCAGGCATGACTGGAAATGCAAACTCTGGCAAAATCAGGCACGGGGATGTCCCAGGCTGGAAATGTCAAAGTCACACTTTGTTCTTCCACTTTTCCATGGGCACCAAATCCCTGCAAACATGCAGGCAGGAGACTGGAATGGAGCTCTGGCATATCCCAGTAAAGCCACCCTGTTCCCACAGTCCCACATCTCCCTACTCCATCATATTCTCCCAAACCCCAACAAATCCTTTTCTGTCACAACATATTCTTGGTTTTAATAGCACGTCCTGAAATTATTCCCGCCTAAGGAATGAGGTCCAGCCTCCCATTTTTCCTGCTGCAGGGCAGAGCCATCAGGCAGGAGCAGGCTCTGCTCTGTCCCTCAGACTCAACTTTAAGCCTTTGTGTAAATTTTAAACTTATTTGCAGAAGATCTTGTCCAACATGTTAATAATTAAGCAGGGCTTAGCTCAAAGCTGCCAGGAGCTGCAGGAACCTCTCCCATGGAGTCTAACGAGCAGGGAATGAGACTCTTGCTAATTAATATATTAAATCTAGGCTCTGGTGGGAAGAAAAAATACAATCCCAAGTGCTTCATGCTCCTCTAGGATTTTAAGATCTCAAACTAATTTTCCAAAAGTCTTGTAGGATCATGAGGGAATGTGGGTGGCATCCAAATGGGAATAAGGAATGTGTCGGCTCAAGGGAGGGATGGGAAAGTTTTTCCACCAAAGCTGCAGGGTCCCCAGGGCCACTCATTTCAGGTGGCCAAAGCCATGGTAGAATTCTGCTTTGCTTGCTTTCCCTGAATATTTTTTGAGTGGAATCCCTTGGTAGGAAAGAAATCCCAGTCTGTATCCCACCTCCATTCCCCAAGGCCACCACTGCCCTATGGGCACAAGTGCCACCTCCACACAGCTTGAAATCCCTCAGGGATGGGCACTCCAAAGCTCCCTGGGCACTTCCAAGGCC
>VYZP01064783.1:621-11232 GCA_013400635.1 Hypocryptadius cinnamomeus | reverse complement strand
TTTTATTTGAAGGCCTCTATAAAATTGCATGGTACAGTATATGCTGTTGCCCTTGTGGAACTGTTTATAACGTACTTTATGGACCTTAACACCATCCAGTCCTCTTGTTCCCTTTAGATAGGTGTTGAAATTAAACTGCTGGCAAAGAGTTCTTTATTTTTGAAGCTTTGTAGGGGACAGCTTATTTATTTTTTGCATTTGCCTAATTTTCATTTTGCTGTTTCTTTTCCTTCACGTTTGGGTGGTGTAAAGCAATTGCTCTATTCCTCCAGGTGTCCAGCTTTCAGTGGTATCCAGGGGAAAGTGGAACAGAAGGGGATAGCAGGATAAGTCAGAGGAGAACGTATGATTCTTGTTTTGTTTGTACAACAAGGTATTGTCCGTGAAAAGTCAGTAGTGCTGTACTCACTGGGAATGATGTGTAAGCTCCTCAGTGCATGAGACAGCTCCCATCACCCTGTTCAGTGGGTACTGAACACAGGCTCCAGCTTGAGTCACACACTGCAAGCCAAACAAAAGCTTTCTGGGTCCCAGCTATGCTAGAGATGGCTCTGTAATGACTTTTTAAGGATGTGTAATGAATGGGATTGAAATCTGCTTAACTCCTTAACTCCTGGGAATGTCTCTAATCTTGTTGTCTGCTGTCTTTTGAGCCGGTTTGCATCATGTGGGTCTAGAAGTGTTGCTGTTCTTCTTGCTGCTGCCTGGGCTGGGAAATCGTCCCTAGTTTATTGCAATCTAAACAGGAGGCAATACTTTCAAAGTCCTTTAAAAATGTACTCCTTTTTCTCTTCAAGTCCCTAACAAGGTATGGGAGGCTCCAGTGGTTTTTACTAGGTTTTTCTTTCCTCAAATATATCTTCAGAGAGGCTTGCAGATTTTTATTTAAAAACAGCAGGGATTTTTTCTGAATTCCAGGTTTAGACAAGAGCATGCTTGGATGTTGAAACACTGGGCTAAGAGTAAGATAGTTGGATTTTGCTGCAGACTTCGCCCATGTTTTGTTCTTAAATGCATCATTTGTCCTTTCTACAGGCAAAGCTCAATGCTGCAGTGTGTAACAGGAATTTAGCTGCATTGAATACTCATTTATACTGTAGCCAGGTTTAGTGCTGCCTTGTAATTTTCTGATCTGCCCGCTAGGGATAAGAGTACTTGCCCATTACTGGAGAAATGCTCCAGTTTACCAGCCTAATAATTAGAAATCAGAAGCCAGCCATGCAATAAGAGAATTTACACAAGAAGCAAGACTTTTCTTCCCTCAAGTGGGAACATTTTCAGTTACTTACAGATTTCTGAATCCTAAGACTTGGTTTTTGCCAGCTGCTGCCCAGTTATATGGCTATGGATCTTGCACATCATTTGACTTCTGAGAGTTAGGGCTTCATGTAAAATAGAGTAGGACAAGTAAAGTTGAGAGACTTATGGTAGAATCAAGAGAGGTGATAACCCTGGTGTTATAGAGACAGAATTTCATTTGTTAGTATTTGTAGAGTGTTTCTTGAGCCTTGTATGGCATGAGCTATAGAAAGCAACATTTCTGTGCCATGTGCATCACCAAACGATGCACCAACTGTCTCTTCAAAGTGTGTGTGAAGTGAAAGCGTGGGACAGGGAAGATTTCCCTCTCCATTCACTAATGATCCCTGAGCAGGTGCTTGTCGTCTAGGCTGCACATACACTGCTTTGTTGACAGAATAATTCTGTGTTCTGCTGTGTGTTTTATTTGGTAAATGCAAGAAGACAGAAGATTTCTTTAAAAAAGAAGAAATATATCAGAAATAAATAGTCTTTTTTGCTGTTTCAAGTATTATATGCATATTTTAATCCAAGATGTGTAACATGATTTTCAACATTGTAGCACTCCAAAGCTGCAGAATGTAACCTGGGATGTATCTCCCCAGCTTCCACTACCACCAGTGAGATTTACAGAATTAAACCTGAATGTTCCTTGACCCGTAAGATCTGAATCTTCTTTTCACTCACAGTGAGGCTATTTCCTGTAATGTTTAATGTGAAGAAACTTCCTGAGATGTCTTCCTCATTTCATGACTGAAGAATATTAGCTCCCATCTCCTGTATGTGAATTTCATGGGTGTCAGGGGGAGGCCTGTCATTTGCTGAGCAAAAGGATACGTGGAAGAGCAATGCTTCAAAAGACTTTAGGTCAGGCCTTTCTTCTTGGCTGACCATTGCTGCAGTTCAGACAGTTGTAACCCTGCTAGTTTAAAATAGTCAGGTGGGATCTTAGCATCTGCCTGGACATCAGTGTGAGCTGCAGCCCAGCCAAGAGGCTGAGTCAACATTTTTCAGTTAACCTGCATTGAACCACTGTAGGTAGCTGCTAGCATTACCTATTAGATAGACCCACACAAATATAGATATACCAGACTGTTAAAGAAGGAAATTGGCCTGTGTTGATGTGCACAGGTGGCTTCTGATAATTCCTTAGATGACTGTACATTGGAATGTGGTATCAGAAGAGAAGATAAATCTCTTTTCCTCCATTCTTTTAAATGAGGAGCCCCAGGCGGTTCCCCCTCCCCTCTCGTACTCTTCTCCTCTGTTCATTTTCGTGCCAGGTCATTTCTTGCCAAAAATCCCATCTGCTCATCAGTGGCATTCCAGAGCAGGAGGTGCTCTGGGGACTTGATGCTGATTAATAGCATCATTCATGAGCCTGTGTATGAAAGGAGGAGGAGAGGGAGATGGTGCCAACCAGAGCTGAACTAGCAAGACCTTGGAGGTTCCTCTCTAAGGTGCAGTGATCATCGCATATCCCTTCCCTAGATAATATATTTCACTTTTTTTTCCTCAAATACCGTCTTCAGTCAAGTTTAAATGTTCATGTGGAAGCAAGGGAGCTTTTGCCTGGGTCAGTCAGAATTAGAGCAGCTTCCATGGAAATCATTCTTTTATTTATTATGGTAATTTTCATCCCATTGTTCCTAAATATTTGCTTAAATATGCATGGTAGAAAAAAAGTCACGCAGATAGATGTGCACTCACTTGTATCCCATCTGGAGAATTTCTCTTGTCCTCCACCACCAATTACTTGCCTTTTGCAGTTCCTATGTAGTTTTTAGGTGGGCAATGTGGGTGTCGAGCATTTTGAGGTCTGTCTCTCACAATCACAGAGTCATAGGATGGTTTGGGCTGGAGGGGATCTTAAAAATCAACTAGTTCCAACACCTCTGCTGTGGGCAGGGACACCTTTCACTAGACCAAGGTTGCTGAGGCCCACAGCCAACATGGCCTTGAGCACTTCCAGGGATGAAGCATCCACAAGTTTTTTGGTCAACACATTTCAGTGCCTCACCACCCTCACAGTAAAAAATTTCTTCCTGATAATCTAATCTAAATACCTCCTCTTTAAGCTTAACCATAATCATAATATTGAGCAGTGGGCTCCAGGACTATTGTTCTCTGTGATCCAGCTGTACGAAGGACAGCTTGTGCACATATCTTTTCAATTTTTCTATTTAGCTGTCCTATTTAGTTTTTTCAGTTTTCTCTATCAAATAAATAATATTAGGTAATAGTTCTTGCCTTTCCTTAATCATTCTGTTGAAAAGCCTCAAATTACCTAATTTCCAGAGGGTGAGGTTGTCTATAACTGAGAATAATAGCCTTGTCAGTCTATTAGCCTGTTTTCTATCTATGCCTTTTTCCCATCTCTGCTCCGCTTTCTGTGTCATCCCTTCCCTTTCTGTCTCCTCACATTCCTCCCCCTGATCTGAATGAGAGGTGGGGAGAGGTCTTGTTCAGCCATGTCAGCACATGTGTGACAAGAGGCTTGAGAAGATGGCCCACCACCAGTAGTTTTTATTGGAAGGAAAAGTACAGTGGGAAGTAGAGTCAAAGGGGTTTTGGTCTACTCAACCTCTCCACTGACAACAGCTTTGAGGAGGATCACCTTTCATCTTAAAATGGAGAGAGAAAAGGTAAAATTGTGGGGAAATTTGCCACAAAATACTAAATTCCATACACACAAAAATTGATTTGTCTCCTTTCACCTAGCAATGATCCAGCCCAAAAACTGTCTCTTTTTTAATCTTCCTGCTCATACTTGTTCATAGGTGGTGCCTGGTTTTTTGTTTGTTTTTTTTTTCAGAAATCCATATTTAATAGTGAAATCACAGCTATTGTTTGTATTCACCACTTCCTCTGAAATAGATATTAAGTTAAATACAACATAAATTGAAATAGATGTGTTTTAAGTTGTATTAGGAGCAGCTGAGGGAACTCGGGTTGTTTAGCCTGGAGAAAAGGAGGCTCAGGGAAGACTTTTTGGTCTCTACAACTTCCTGAAAGGAGGGTGTCGTGAGGTAAGGATTGGTCTCTTCTCCTAAGTAACAAGTGATAGGACAAGAGGAAATTGCCTCAAGTTGCACCATGGGAGGTTTAGATTGAATATTAGGAAAAATTTCTTCACTCAAAGAGTTGTCAAGCACTTGAACAGACTGTCCAGTGAAGTGGTGGAACTCTCGAGGTATTCGAAAGCCGTGTAGATCTGGCACTTAGGGACACGATCAAGTGATGGACTTGTCAGTGCTGGGTTAATGGTTGGACTTGATGACCTCAGAGGTCTTTTCTGACTCAAACTATTCTGTGATTCTATGTGTTTCTTGGCTTCTGTGCAATCCCCCTACTTGTGAGGCAAATCTTTAATGTCTCATCTTTGTTCCTTCCTTTGGGGCATTTTCTAGACACCTGTATTTCCTTCGAACCCCACTTCTTCCTAACCAAGAATAACATTTCCTATTTAAACTTATTAATGCTCAATTAAAAGAAAGAAATGCCAGAAGAATCTTCCAAATGTTAACAGTAACATGTAAGGTTACACGTTAACTGAATAGATTTTATGTGGCCATCGGGCAGAGGCATCTATTACTCTCAAATTGTGTATTTTTTTGTTGTTGTTTTCTATAGCGTCTCTAGTGAAAATTCTTTTATACCAGGAAAAAATGTGAGAAGATAATAGTCACATGGTGAGACTAATATACAATTACAGAAAAGTCCTGTGTCTTTGATCATGAAGGCTAAGTTAGGAATAGCATACAGACCTACACACTAACTTGTATTAGAAAATAGAAACTACATTCTCATTAGGGTAAAATCAAATTTCCAGAATTCCTTATAAATCATATAAGTGACTGCTCTTCAATTCCAGGTTGACCAGGGCCAACGAAGAAAAGGAACTCCAGGACTGAGGGTCTGTTGTTGGAATGTCCTAATCTCACCTCAAAAGTCACAATGTTCTCACTTGTCAGAGATCAGTGAAAAGGCAGCAGAGGTTACAGACTAAGCATGGGAACCAAATAAAAAACATTCTTGGACAAAGAGTTCTATTGATTTACTAGCTCACAGGCTATTTTGAAGCTGCTTTACACAAGTGAAGTAAAAAAAAAAATCCTACAAAACCCAGAAAACAAACAAAAAACCAAAACCCATTAAAAATCCAAAAAAGCAAAAAAATTCTATACTATAGATTCCATTTTATATCGTTTTTTGTCTATTAAAGCATTCTGGAATTTGCTTGCTTTTCTTTCTGTAGATACATTTTTTACTTCACAAGAAGGTTGATTCTTAACACCCCAGGTACTGTGCAGCAAATACTCTGTAGACCAAAACAGCTGAAGGAGTTTTCCCAATTGAGCTCTGCTCCCAGTCATCCTCAAGCCAAGATCTGGAGTTTTGGAGGTGGTAGGCTGCAAACATTTTGTGCATATCCATAAGTCTTGGTTCAGTCAACATGCAGTTATGCTGTTTCTAAGTCAGAGTCAAGATTTTTGACACCACATTACTTTTGTAGTGTATTTGGCCCCTTAATTCCAAGAAGTGAGTGAAGATCCTGGGTGCTGGCTGGGGACTAAGCCATCTATAACACCCAGCAATTTTGCAATAGTTTGAGATGTCCTGCACATAGAAAGCTTCAATTATTCCCAAATTTTTGTTAGCCTGTGCTGCATGTTTATGTTTGCCTCCTCCTTTCTTAATTTCATTGAAATTTCCATCTCCTACCTTTCACCCTTTCTCTTACATGCTCATTGTGTACCCTGCCTTGCAGAGAAGCTTTGAACAGGAACTTGAGCAGACAGTACCACTGGCTAAGCAGCACTGCACTCCATGTTTGATGATTTAAATCCCATGTCTTCATACGGAGTAGATAAACACATGACATGGCCAATTCCCACTAGCTGCAGAAGGCAGCACTGATTTTACCCCCCCAAAAAGGCCCATGTGCTTCCCAGTCTTGGCAAGAGGCAGTTTGCTGTGTACATCTTCACAGAGCTGAGCTGCCGCTGCCTCAGCAGCCAGGCGCAGCAGCCTGTGTGTCCGCATGCGCTCCCTTCTGGGGCTTGACAGGCTGTGCTGTCAGGAGATTAAATTATACTGTGGAAAAGGGTGTGAGGGAAATAGCCTGAGACAGATTTCTCAGCTGTTGACCGCTTTTCTGCGAGACGCGTTAGTGTTAATTGTCTGTTCCTTCACTCCGCTGTTCTCCACAGTAGCAGCTCCATGCAAAATGTAATGAAGTCAGCATTTCAGGGGGGGCATGGCCAGAGCAGTAGCTCTGAAGTGAAAGGCAAGTCTCTTAGATTAGTCCCCAGCTCAGGAGAGGTGTTAGGGTTCTGCCTTCTAGAAATGCTGAGCAGTTGAAATGTGGGAGAAATCAATGGGAGCTCTTCAGCTTGTCTGGAACTCTGGCCCTCTATGTACTGCTGATTTAGCAAAGGTTGGGTTTTTTTTCAGTGTGTTTTTCAGTGCTTACCTAGTAAGCAAGGTAGCTTTCTCATCTCTCTTGATTTTTATCTATTTTCTATCATTCTTCTACCATTCTTCTACCCTCATGCAGACTTCCCTTTCTATTTTCTCCCCTGTCTCAGGTGTTTCATGTTACATAGCTTTTACTGTCTGAAAGTTAGGCCTTTAATTTAGGCTAATTTTGAGGCTTTCTTGACAGCCACCCCAAGACAAATATTTATTATGGAATAATTCATTCTTTGGAACTGTTCCCCCCTCTCTCTTCCTACTGATTATAGCACCATACAGCAGGGTTGGACAAAACAACTACTGAAGTTTAAGGGCAGTCTCTGCACATCCATCTCAAAGCCTGTAGCACAGTCAGATTCTTGAATTAGGTTCCCAAAGATGCTGAACCCCTGCTTTCAAGAGGCTTCTGGTTTTTATTCTGGTTCCCTTATTTCTGTGGGAGCTGAAATTACCAGCCTCCAGAATAGCGTGTGATGCTGACAGCTCTATGGGGCTGACTGGCTGGGTTTCTAAATAGGTTGGCTGACTCTTCTTATGGCTCTGCGGCTGCAGAACTGCCTAGAACATTATTTTCTAGGTGCAGGGGAATGGGACAGGAGAGGGAGTAAGCAAAACTGGCAAAATAGTAAAATAAGGAAAAAGCAAAAGAAGGAAAGGATAGAATGGGAAAGCCAGGGGGAAGACACAGGATGGAAGAAGGAAAAAAGAGTAGTGAAGAAAAATCAGGAAGGTAGGAATAAGAAAGGAAAGTGGGATACAACAATCAGGGAAAAAGATGAGGGTGGCAGATGGAGGGAGTATATGAGAAAGACTGAAAGAGAGTGAGAACAGGAACCTGGCAGAGTACAAGAGAAACATTAAGAGTTAATTTTCTTCCCAGTGGAATAGTCCTGTTAGGAAAAAACAGTCATCTAACAGACAGCATGTCAGCTTGAAGTAACATGCAAAAATTAATATTACACTGCATATGATTTGTAAAACCCAACCCCTGGGGAACATACTCTGATGGAAACAAACTTTGGGTGTGTCAGAATGAGACTTTCTGTTTGATGGTAACTTGTCCTGTCTTTGCATCATGTACCTGGCAGTGGTTCATAAGCTGACAAAAGCTCACACTGGGGAGAAGTAGAGGTGAGAGGTCTTCTCTCTTATCATTCTTGTGTGCTGGGGAGGGAGGGAAGTGTAGGGGCAGGGGTGCAGTGAGGGAATTTGTGCAGATTAATGCTTCTAAGAGAAACATCTATAAGGGAATGGTAAGAATAGAAGAAAGTGCATGTGAGAGAACAAAAGACATTAGATGGAGAAGTATAACCAGTGAGCAGGGAGGGAAACATGTCCTCTTCCCTTCCTAGCTTTTAATCTGTGCATTCCCTTCTGATGTTCATTTTACTTGTCTGGCATTTCATTATGATCGGCTTCTTCTGTACTTTTCTTTTGCCTCTGTTTCCCCATGTTCTGCTTCAGCCAAAAGCCTTTTCCAAACCCTTTTCCCCTACATATCCTTCCTGCCTTTTCCCAGGCTCTCTGACATATAACCAGTGTCTCCCTTTTTTGCTTACTCCCCTTTTCTCTTTCACACTCTTTCTTACCCATTTGTGGTTTTTTCATGGATTTATCTTCCTTGTCCAGAAATTAGAGGCTCTTGCTTTGGTGTTCTGCATTGCCAGTGTCCTACTGTTACACGTAAATGTCTATTTATTTATATGTACATACTCACGATAATATAAATGTGCATACATATACACATGTGTGTGTGCGTATAAATATGTACACACAATATTCTAAACAAGAACTAATTAATTTGGTTATAAGACAAAGCCTGGGTGTTATTCTTACTGTAGTTGACAAACTGCCTGCTTTGATGCAAAGATTTAGACTCAAAGATGTGATTATGTTTCTCCGGTGTCTTCTCACAAAACTCTTCATGCCCAGAAACAGCCCATGACGTGGCAGGGTGGAGTCATGGGAATGGCTTGGTTTACTTCACCACTAACACCATGAGATAATACCCCTCAATTCTGGCTGTCTCATGCTGATGAGTGCAATACCAGTGGATCTAGTGCAACAGGATATGGTGAAGTTGTCATGATAAACCATACCAGCCTCAGACACTCACTGCAGCCCCACCCTCCTTCTTGCCCACTCCTCTTCATACTGCCCTGTCTTTGCCCTCACAGCTGACAACAGATAACTCTGTTATCTCTGTTGTCAGGTGTGAGGGCAAACAAGACATCCTTTTAGCATGTGTGCCAAAGGTCTGCATGTCTCAGTGTCTTATACCTTGAATTCTATGTGTCAAAACTGCATATAAATAGCTTAATTTGGCTTCGAGTGATTGTATTTACAGTATGTTGACAGAGCTTGTTTCTAGGCATTTACAGTTCTCTGCTCTCTCTTGGGCCACTATATTTTTGGGGGGCTTAGTACAGGTATGAAGCAAGACTATAAATACTAATTTTTTTCTACTCCAGTTTTCTAAGGAAACTGTTTACATACTAATACTGAGAGAGAACGAGAGTTAGAGTTATTCTTCCTCTTAATTCAGTCTGAATCTCTTTGGCCAAATTGGTTAGAGAGCCCCCTGCAGGAATCACTCCTTGAACATCAGCAGATCTGTTCTGGAAAGCTGCTCTGAGATGTACATCCACAGCTGGCTAGGGTCCATTAGTTCCTCTAGATATGCCTGGCACCCTCCTGAGCTCTCTTCTGTGGGACAGATGTGCTCTCCCAGTAGCCCCATGGTTCCTGTTTCCCACTTAACTGCATTAGGTGGCCCATAGTCTCAGCACCTTTCCAAAGACCAGAGAGCTGTGAGGGTACAGGCTCAGTCACGGGAGTAACAGTCCTCCTGTGCCTTCCCACTGTGCTCCTTTCTTGCCCGAAATAAAACAACCAAACCCAAGTTCTGTTATGATATTGCAAGGAAGCTCAGTTTACCTCAGTCCTGAGTCATGACAGGTTACAGAGGGTCAGGATTTGAACAGAACTAGCAGATTTTTTGGAAGCCCAGAAAGAGACAAGCAGTGATTTGCAGGGAGCATTCTTGCTGAGACCAAGAATGCAGCAGCTTATAGCATAGTCAGTCCACAAAGTGTGGGGAAAAAAGTTTCCATATTCTGGATTTGAAAATGTCTGCTATTTGCATTTTTATGTTGCTATCTTTTTGGTTCATTGAAAAGCCTCCTGTTGCAAAGCCAAAGACTTTAAGGCCAGAAGATACAAGACATTGTAATGATGGGACCTTTTTCTAGAACACAGGCTATTTAATTTCATTGACTTCCATTTGTAGAAGACTGATAATTTGTATTTGGTGAAAGCACATTTTCCAAAAAGGCATCAACCCTTGATGTGAGAAGTCTGAGAGATGGAGAAGTTACTGCTTCTCTTGGTAGTTTGTTCCAGCAGTTAAACACTTGCAGTGTAAGTTGTGCCTCATTTCTCATTTGAAGGTTTCACTTTCCCAGCTTACATTTACCCATTTTTCTATAGTTCTGCTTATCCACAGTGAACCTTAATCTTCCTCAAGGTCCCTGCTTTCCCAGTTGCAGTGTCTTGCTTTGTAGATATCATCTGCATTCCTTGGTCCTTAACATATTATTCTCTATTTGACTGAATTAAAATGTATTCAGTTTGAATAGGTATAATTTAGAAGGGATCCACTTTATTTAATATTTCTGCTTTTCTACCAGTCTTTGCAAAGTTCACCTCAAGTATTTTGCATTTATTTCCACATCGGTGATGAGATGTAAAATCACGTTCTGTTTACTCATGATATATGCAGGACCTCACACCAAATCCTCCTAATGAATGATGATTCTGTTCTTTGCTCCTTTT
>VYZP01064780.1:718-10811 GCA_013400635.1 Hypocryptadius cinnamomeus | reverse complement strand
AGAACCTAAGCACTTACAAACAAAACCTCTTCCTTTTACCCCTATCCATAGGTTTATTACCACTGAAAGTTATCCAATCATTGATTTTGACTAGTGGCCAGTTACAATTTATGAAACATTGGAAACATGCTTTGTTCCCCTTCTCACTGCTGAAGAACTGATTTAGTGTTGAAGGGTCTCTTGCAACAAGTTATGTTTACCAGCCTCACTGATGAGGAGCTAAAAATTGCTATCTGGTGGAAAGAGGAGTAAATTACTCAGGGCAAACATTTGCAAGCTATTTGCAGAATATTGGGCAGTTGTAACCATAAAAGGCAGGCATATGCACAGAGACAGATGGCAACGAGGGCGGCTTGGAGGGGAGGCAGTTAGAGTTTAGGTGTAAGAAATTAGGAAACCATTGATAGAAAAGCTTAAAAGTGGGTAAGGTTTCCATGTAAGGAAATCTTGATGAGCAGCATGGAGGAAGTAACACGAGAAACACGTGTATATGAAAAAAGTCAGAAAAGGAAAAATATTAGTGAATAAAAAACCTTCTCCTAGCATTATAGAAAAACGGTCTGCATTATACAGAAGAAAAAAAAAAGTGTTAATATCACAGCAAGCTACAGAGAACCCCTATTTAATCCCCCTCCATGCATTACTTATCATTCTCTATACTCTTCACAGGTGATGGGTTTCTGTAATAAAATAGTTTCATGGGTAGCTTGTTTTGAAATAACTAAAATAAGTATTTGAATGTGACAGTAAAGTCTAAAAATGGAGAGGGAGAAGATATTCATAATTTGGTATATCATCTTTATTTTAGAGATGAAAATACAAAGGCATAGAGAAATAAAAATTAGTTTCCACAGTCCCATATTTGAATGTGACAGTAAAGTCTAAAAATGGAGAGGGAGAAGATATTCATAATTTGGTATATCATCTTTATTTTAGAGATGAAAATACAAAGGCATAGAGAAATAAAAATTAGTTTCCACAGTCCCATATTTGAATGTGACAGTAAAGTCTAAAAATGGAGAGGGAGAAGATATTCATAATTTGGTATATCATCTTTATTTTAGAGATGAAAATACAAAGGCATAGAGAAATAAAAATTAGTTTCCACAGTCCCATATTGAGTCTATGGTACAAACTGGAAAAAATAATATCTCTTAAATTTTTGAAGGCACTTGGTGTGGCTGAATAAGATGACTACCAGAAGCAGATATTTTTTCAGATTTACTATTGCTTAAGATATACAGTGTTAAACAGTTTCTCCATTAATTCATTTTCATATCCATTTGGAGTGACTTTCTGAAAAAAAAAGGAACCTTAGCAGCCAGAAGTTTTTATCTGATATGTAAAAGCCTTTTTCAATTTAAGAAACTAAGGCTTTGCATCTGGGTACTTACTTTGACAGCTGACATTGAAAAGATAATATGAGCCTGCCCAGTCCTCCCCATTACAAAGTCCTATTATTTGACATACATCTAGTAGCATGTACATTTGAGGTTACAATCTCCTTAACCATGCCTTCCTGCAGTTTACACCAGACCACTATTCTGTACACAATGAGACATAACATTAAAAATGCATAGAACACCTTGCCCAAATTATCCCATTTTTCTGCCAGGACAGAAAACACGAAGCATGCATGCTTCTTGAAAGCAACTGTCTTCTTTCTTCTGGTATTGGTATCCTTAATTCCTTTGTATGTTAGTTTGTTTAAAATGGGGAATTCTCCAGAAACACAAAATAGTATTCTGGATGCACATAAAGATTCTTTTGTGAGACCTTAACTAATTTTTTCTGTTCCTAAAAGAAAATCCTTTGTTTTGCATCCCCATATTCTAGTAGGGGTTTTAAAGACACAAAATAAACCTGAATATACCACCATAAATTACTGCAAGATGATGAATTGCTTTTTGAGTGGAGAGAGAGGAGCTAGTATCCCAATCCTATTGAAAGTCAATGAGCACTGAGAGTCAAATTCCAGTCTGAGCACTTTCTCCAAATCACACACAATTACCACTTCCTAGGTTTTTCTTACTGTGCTGGAGTAAAGTATCAGCATCATTTTTTCTCTTTTCTCCCGAGATAGACTTGTTTGTATTTGCCAGCCTAGAATCTCATTTAATCTTCCATTCAGATACCTTATGTTATTAGGTTGTCTTCTTATTACTTCTCTATCCTTATTGACGTTCATACATTTTCCCCATTTATTATGTCCTGCGGGTTTCATTATCATGTAGTTTGCCCCAAGTGAGAAAATAAAATTGTGCAAATGAATGGTATTTCTCTCTTATTTCAGCTCAGGTATGCTGATCCACACCAGTGGAGGCTCTATCTGACTGTCCCTAGAAGATTGTTGATTGAAACCAGAAGTAAGCAATTGACTGCATTATCCAGTGCACAGAATCCCTACAATTATACTCTGATGATAATCTTTCAAATCCAGCTCTCAATCCCCATAAAACACTCATACACTGTCTCCTGAGAATTACAGTGAATTAGTATTTTCCGCAAGTTCTTTTGGGATAAATTGATACAATTGTAATACATTTCAGTGAAGCTGTATCAGAAGACAGTTCAGCTTGGTCAATCATATGCTATTCTAAACTGCATGTATCAGTGAATCACATCAAAGGGATCGTTTGTTTTAAGACTATAAATCTTTTGATGTACAGGAAAAGGGAATTTTAGGATAAAAATGAAATTTATTTTACATATTAAATAAATGCACAGCTGAATCTGGATTGAAAGAAATATGAATCTGGATGGAAAGAAATATATATATTCTTATAATATTTTCCTTCTAGGTTTCAAGTTATGTTCCATTAAAATGTTAAAAAGTTCAGAATAAGGAAAAAAAATGTAAAACTTCTGGTCTTATTAGTGATTAAGGCAAATATTCTTGTTTCTATATCACAAATAGTAAACAAGCTGTCATATGAACAGTTTTAGGTTCCACAGCTTAAAATTCACAAGATGAAACCCATTTACTTCATCAGTTAGCCACAGTGAACAGAAAAGCTACCACAAAACAGAAGCTTTTTATTTCATTTCACATGAAATTTAAAAAAAAAACAAAACCATACCAATCTCAAAAGCTCCAGCTGTTAAACATATTTAGAGTGATTAATCTGCCATAAGTCAAGCCAGTTTACTGTCTGTTTCAGTGACTGCCATAAGGACTGCTAAAACTGCCCTCAGAATCACACCTTGTGAAGCATTCCACCTAATTCTCAAAGGCTTGTTTGATTTAATTTCCTCTCAATCAATAAGATTCTCTCCAGGAGCAAAAAAAATGATGCAGAGTTCAAGCACACATTTTACATACAGAAAGAAGACTGCTGGAAACTAAAGTTAATATTTCTCAGAGGGCAATCGTCTGCCACAGGCATTTCTAGGTGAGGCTCTCTATTCTTTAAAAGCAAATTAAATAATGTGCAATGAGATAATAATGATAATTTTCAGATAGAAAAGAAATTTAAGTGGTAGGTCTCAAACTGTTTCAAAACAGCTACTTTTGAGACTGATGTTTTCTCTCTGTCAAATATTAGGAATCAAGAGTGTAGCAAGGCATATGGTGAGCATGCCCTACAAAAAACAATGAGGAGTGTTTGAAAAGAGGTGATCACAGTGAAATGTATTTGTGAACTCTGGTTGCATCCCCTTTGTTTTTTCAGCCCTCAGAGAGCCTCCTTGACCTCTTTGATTTCAGTGTATCAGTCAATCTTTAAAACACTTCTTTTTCCAGGGGGAAAAAGAAAAAAGGAATTCTCCAGACTTCTGGTGTTGGAGTCACTCCTGTGAGTTCATCTTGAAGAGTGAAAGATCTGAGCACCAAAAACATGAATGCCTCCAAGAGCAATGAGCCTCCGTAGGGATATTTCACTGTTGCTCTGCTGGCAAGATACATTGGAGACAGAGGAAGAGCTCTGGAGATAAAGGGAAAAAGAAGGTGGAAAGGGAAAGCTACATGTGAGGCTAAGTAATTGTTTCTGGTACCGTACAAACCAGAATTATGGTGCATGATATTCAGCACATCCCCTGACAGCTTCACTACAGTCTAAAATACAATAAGGACACACTAGGACAACTCACTTCCTAAAACCAGAGGTAGGGAAATCTTTAGCTCTCACATCAACATATTTGCAAGTAAGAACATCTCTGTCTCAAGCTTTGTCTCTTTTTTCTGCAAGTACAAGACTAAAGACTTTTTTTGTTGTTTTAGCAAGGCATCACATACAGAGTTCATTCAGGATATTCTTTTTTGTGGTTCATCAAGTCTTACATGACAGGGAACAAGAAAATACTTGAGAAAGCTTGGAAAATGCAATTGTCCAATTCCCACACGAGAATGTGGTCCTGCTCCATACCAACACCTCCAGATGGTGGTTCTGAGAATGTGAACAAGCTGTACATTAACATTGAACTTAGATTCATAGAATCATAGAATAACATGGGTTAGAAGGGATTTACAAGGATCATCAAGTCCAGATACTTGGTGCACAGGACAGTTGCTTTTGCACAGGACAGCTGAAAGAATCACACCATGTGCCTAAGAGTATTTGCCAAACACTTTCTGCACTCTGACACACTTGGTGCTGTGACCACTTCCCTGGGGAGCCTGTTCCAGTGCCCAGCCTCCCTCTGGAGGAAGAACCTTTTCCTGATGTCCAAACTAAACCTCCCTTGACATAACTTCAGGCCGTTTCTTCAAGTTCTGTCACTGGTCACAAGAGTGAAGAGATCAGTGCCTGCCCCTCCTCCTCACAAGGAAGTTGTAACTGCAATGAGTTCTCCCCTCAGTCTCCTCCAGGCTAAACAGACAAAGTGACCTCAGCCATTCCTCATATAGCTTCACCTGAAGGACCTTCACCATCTTCTCAGCCCTCCTTTGGATACTCTCTAACAGCTCAATATCTTTTTTCCATTGTGTGACCCCAAAACTGCCCCCAGCACTCGAGGTGAGGCTGCCCCGGGGCAGAGCACAGCAGGACAATCCCCTCCCTTGCCCGGCTGTGATTCTGTTCCTGATGCCTCCTAAGACACGGGTGGCCCTCCTGGCTGCTGGGGCACTGCAGGCTCATGGTCAACTTGCCTCAGAGCAGGACCCCCAGGTCCCTTTCTGTGTCACTGCTCTCCATCATTTCATTCCCATCTGTCTTTAGGGTTGCTCTGTCCCTGGTGCAGAATCTGGTACTTTTCCTTGTTAAACTTCATATTCCTGGTGTTTGCCCAGACCTCTATTTGGTTGAGGTGTCTGTGCAGGGCCTCCCTGCCCTCACAGGAGTCAACAGCTCCTCCCAGTTTTGTATCTCTGAACTTGTTTAATATGCATTCCAGTCCTCTGTGCAGATAATTTATGAGGATGTTGATGAGCACAGGGCTAAGGATGGAGCCCTGTGGAACCTCACTGGGGTGCCAGCCTGATGTCACCCATTCACTGTAACCCTTTGTGCCTAATCCATGAACCAGCCACTCTTGCTCACTCAGTGCATGATGTGTTTATGTGTGGGGTGGATATTTTATCTGGAAGGATTCTCTCAGAGATGTAAGTAAATTTCTTCTGTCTTGCTTGCTAGACAGCTTTCAAGCCCTTAAAGAGGTATGTGAGCTCATAAACATCTTCTTGGTTTCCTACATTGTTCAATACCTTTTCTATTCAATCAGGATTTTCTTCTACACAATCTTCTCACCCTTACTATTGTGATGGCATTTTTTTTCAGAGCAAACCAAATGTATTTAAATCTGATATTTGAAGTAAGAGCCAGAAGAATATCCTGCCTCACTTTGTCGGCACTTACTCAAGCCAAGTCCATATAATTATTGCTAAATTGACACTGTATCCCAGCTAAGCCTGTGAATTACTTTGAGACTTTGCACCATGTAATTGCAAATAATCAAGCACATGAGAACTGTGAGTGTACATCTTCCTGAAAAAGTAAATGTAGACACACTGTCTGTCAAAAATATTGAAAAAATAAAATTAAACTCCACTTGATCTCTCTTGAGAGCGTTTACCTGCAGTTTATCCACCTCCCATGAGACGAATAGGTCCCAGTGTAAAGCTGTATTCCTAAAAGGAAGAAAGAGTGCAAAAATTGAAAGGTATTTTGTAGGAAGGACCTGTGATCAAAGGGGAGAAAAAATAATAAAATTAAGTTATGACACTTGAGAAATATGGTGTACTGAGAGCCTGGAACCATTGAATGGAGGGCAAACAAGGAGCAAAGAGGGAAACACTTTGCAGAGAACAATTCTACTAGGGGAAGACCAGAAGTGCTCAGAGGGAGGCTAGAGAGCAGATTAGCTTTTCTTGGTCTATTGTTTTAACTGTGCCTATTAAATTGGTCAAGGAAAAAAAAGCAGGGCCTATATTTGCAATTCTCAGCATGAACATTAGGCATATCATAGTCAGTTTCCAAGGTCATGTTTATGTCTTCCTCCTTCAGTCCTCAGGAGGGGCACCTGTCTTCCCTTGTGCTTCCCCTCAGCATTTTGGGGACTTGTTTGAATACACTAGGCTGCGGCAAGATGCAGACAGTAAAAGAGAAAAGACTCATCCCCTGATGACACCAATATTTATAGCAACAATGGGAAGAAGGATCTGGCATTTTTGCTTGTCAAAGCGTTGCTTCTTTATTAACATATTTTAAACCATAACTTCTGCTGTGGCCTAACCAGGGTCTGCTAGTTCTTACTTCAGATATAGATTTTTACTTCATCATTTGTGCTTAACCATATCTGCTCTTCTGGCCAAAGGATGCATCTAGGGACAAGTACTAATCACCAAGAACCCCTGCCATTTATGTAGGAATTACAGAGATGTGCAGAGACTGTGAGTCTTTCTCGACACAAAATTCTTCAAATCCCTTCAAAGTAAATAACAGCACACACAAATGAATAAAGAAAAACATCTTGATTATTGGTGCCTTGTTCACAGATTAAATCCTACATGTATAGGATTTCCCCTCATATGATTCTCTAGATAGGCAGAGTTTTATATTTATATATACATATATGAGGACATAAAACACTAATATGGGCTGCAGGGAAAAAAAAAAGCTGAGGAACAGCAAAGACTTTTATTTATGTAAATACAGCAGACTTCTATGTAACCTGTGTGTAAAGATACAGATCTAGATATAGATATATAAATATATAAAAAATAGTATGAGGCGGCTTAGGATTCAGAGACTGTGGAAAACAACACTATTACAGAAACTTTCTTTCATCAACTGAGATTAGCCTCTAGATATATGTGGGTATAGGGAAAAAATTGTTCCAACAGAAACTTTTAGTAATAATCATATTTTGAAATCATTGGTATTTTCTTTTATGTTTTTAATTAACACATCAGATTTCCATTATAGCTGAACATACATCTAAATAGAGAAAAATGAAAAAAATATATATTTGTGTTAGCTGTATTTCCCCAAGGATAAAATAGTTCATGTTAGATATGTGATAGATATGAATGTAGAAATACTAGTTTTTATGAGTATTTTTGCGGTAAAAATTTACTGATATTATTGGTGACTGAAATAAGAAATATTTTATGTTCATCCAGGACAAAACAACACAGAAAAACAAAAAGTGAATGAAGCAATTTTTCAGTAGCCTTTACTAAAATAAACATGGAAAAAATATATTTCTTTACAGCTCTGAACTATGGGCATGAAAAAATATGTTGCTCAAAAACAAGTCACTTTTTCACAGCTGAATTTAGGTTTTATTTAGAATAGATTTACTAGCTTTCAAATATATAAGAGAAAATTCTTTTCATCAGGGATTTCCATAACTCACATGGGATGAGTGTGCTTACAAATGGAATTTTGCAGTGCAGTGTGTAAACTGTGGCAAAGGGTTAGACTGTGTAGGCCAAGAAACTGCCTCTCCCTCTTTCTTCACCTGAAATAGCCTTCATTTCTTCTGATCTAAAACTTCTTCCATTTTGCACATAATCCTGTAGAAGTTTATGTCAGCATGGAGTGGGGAAACAGAAATTAAAATATCTGTTTTGCGATTAGGAGTGCATTTTTTGAGATGCAAGCCCATCCACAAAAGTTTTGTCTAGTTTACCCTGCATCCACAATAAAGTCAACTAAATTTCTCAGCTAAATAGTAGATACTGCTCCCACCAGGAAATTTATTTTGGAGTCTGGACATTGTTACAAATAATAAGTATTTCTGTGTCTAAATATAGCAGGTATGGCAATTTGTGGTGCAATGAGAATGAAACTTAGAAGAAAACTGAGAAATTACAGTCCAAATATCATATGCAGTTAAACCTCACTTTGCAGAAAAATTAAATTGCAATTCATTTTAAGCAGAGTTTTGGTGGTTCATGGTCCTTGTTACAAAAATTGCAAAGCTGAATCTGTTGGAGTTTCCAATTAAATTTAGGGCTTTGAATTAAGTCTCACTTAATGCCAGTTGTTGTGAGATGATTTGAAGTGCCATGAAAGTATTCTCCAAGTTAGCAAAGAGACTGACTTCAGCCATTTCCTAACTGAAGTGGCAGAACTAAACAAATTAATTTAAACCAAACCTTACCTAATGAAGTCAGTTCAGAAAAGATTTTCTGACTTGATAATTTATTGCACTAAAGTTGCCATTGTCAATAAGATATAATGGTAATGCTTTGGTAGGAAATGCAGAAAGCTGTATCAAAATTTCAGCACCATCTCTTTGTCAATATCCTGACCAAAAAGCTTTATAATGGCTTGTCCATTGCAGCTGTGTCATTGCAAATTACAGCATGAGACTGTGCTCAGTTACTGATCAGCCAGCAAAAGCACAAGTGTTTTACTGTCTGTCAGCGGGTTAAAAGGATTCTGTTACTTAGGCAGCTTTTTAAGCAATACAATTGTCAAATAACTCATCTGGTTTTATTCCCTTGCAGTATTGCACTGAATTAATTTGCCTACTGCTTTTTGCTCAACATGTTGTTTGCAGGATTACAGCACGCGCATCATACAGTATTTGAGCCATTGCCTGTGAGGCAATGCTTTTGGATACAAAAGACAAAATTCAGAACAAAGTGACGCAGAGTTTTGCAGTAAAACTGACACCAATTAAGTTATTTCTCTCAGTAGCAATCATATTGTCTAACCATTTCCCTCATAGTGTAAGACAGAGAAATTTATCTGTATTGACTGCTGGGTCTGCATATGCAGACGTAAGGGATTGCAGAGAGTTCACAATGAGATGGAAAAATTAGGATATGGATACATAAAGAGGGAGACAATGTTTCAGTAGAGACAGATTGAAAATACAGATCACTGTGAAAGGCTGAGCTGTGCAGTGAAAGATTTTTTTCAAATTATCATGGTTTTGTCAGTGCTTTTCATGCAAGGAAAAGCCATCCAACTGAAATCACCGATGGCTGCTGCTGTGCTTTGGGCAACCAAGAGGGGGAGAATTTCAACAGTAAAGAACATAACAAAAATAAAACAAAGAAAAAACCAAACAAAACAAAATAAACCAAAACAAAACAAAACGAAAAAAACCACCTGAAGAAACAAAAGTTTAAAAAAAAACAAAAACAAAAAAACAAACAACCTCAATCCGAATAAGCAATCAAACCAACGAGGCAAATACCAGATTTCTATAGCTCCTTTCCATCTTCACCAAGTACAAATGAGTAACTATTGTTGGAAGAAATTATAAGGCTCCTAAATACATACAGGAGAAGCATTCAAGTAGTGTAGAAATTAAGTCTGCATGTGCTTCTTTTTATAAAGTTCATAAAGTTAAAAGTCATTAATTTACTGAATTCATATAGAATTCAAGGTTCTTGAGACTTTATGACTTTCTCTAAACACAGTTGCATCACTCCTTCAGGTCTTGATTTTGAATAAAACTGAAACCAACTAAATAATTTGGGAATTAGTGAAAATATTTTCTACATAAGAGTCATCAAGCAAATGTAATTTTTTATAATAGAAAAGGACATAAGAAATCATTCCCATTGGACTGTGTCACACTGTGACTAACTTCATTCCCATTTATACAAACCAGTAAGTCATTTATACAAGCATTTTAATCCCTTCCAAACTAAAAGGAATTTTTATTACTAGACACAGCTCTCTATGTTCTT
>VYZP01064776.1:0-19511 GCA_013400635.1 Hypocryptadius cinnamomeus | reverse complement strand
TAGCTAATAAGATTATGATAATTCTTTCTATTACTTGTTATTCCATTGAAAATAATTGTGATTTCAAACAGAACCCTCAGTATATAAAGACTTTACTATACTGAGAAATAGCTTACTTTAGTAGTTTCAAAATGGGTTATATCCTTTTAGTTCTCTTTGAACTTATTTAAGCAATAAATTATTTCATTTTCTCATATTCTTCTATCATCTGTGGATTGATATGGGTGTAAAATAAGCAAAAGCACATCTGTAAAACTACCCAAATCTGTGCTTCTTTCTCCCTCCTAAATGCCCAGAGGATGATTGAACACTGCCATGACTGAGAACAGTGTCCAGGGTATGACTTATCCTCTAGTCTGACCTTGCAGAAATGTAAAAGCTTTTCGTTTTGTGCTTCTTTCCAGCTTGTTTCACATGCCTAGGGTGCACCAGGAGGTGGTCCCTGCACTTGCAGATTGGTGTGACCATTTGAAAGGCTTTTAAGAATAGCAGGTGAAAACTGAGAGCTGAGCAAAAAGACAGATGTGCAAATAAGTTGTTTGTGTTTAGCATGTGAGTTGAATTTGTAATAATTGATGTGCAGGCTAAAGAGAAGCTGCTATTTGCAATGTTAAAACAGGGGTTACATTTTATTGCTGTAACAAAACTTGAAAATATGCTAGATATTATTCAGCACCCTCTCCTGGGCTTGTAACTATTTACACAAATCAGGCATTCCTGAAGGAAACCTTGAGCAAGACAATAAGAAAAGGAAGACAAAATACTGTAGTGTTAGGTGACTTTTCCTATCCAGATTTCAATTATAAATTAATTCAAATTTCTGCTTTTATCACCACACAGTTCTCTCCTGTGCCTTTTCAGTGTCTTCAAAGTGTAGCTCCACCCAGATGACGTAAGATGCCTCCTTGAGAAGCTTGTTTGCCCAGTCACCTACCTGGGAGTGTTAAGGCAATATTTATTTAGGCAAAAACCAATTTTTTTTCAATTTTTACCTGAGAAATATTTTTCAATTTTTTACCTGAGAAAAATCCTCACAGCCTTTGCTGTGTATGAAAAGTGAGATAGTGGAATACAGGTATTTCAAATGTAGCTCTAATTATAGTGGAAATTGTTTGCTCAATTGACTCTGAGAAAAAAAAAATCCATGCACAAAAAAATCACTGCTGCAAAGATTTTTAGAAAATCAAAATGCAAGCATTTTAGAAAGTTGGACTAGAA
Source organism: Hypocryptadius cinnamomeus (assembly GCA_013400635.1). NCBI lineage: Eukaryota > Metazoa > Chordata > Aves > Passeriformes > Zosteropidae > Hypocryptadius > Hypocryptadius cinnamomeus. Next base: position 18,293 of record VYZP01064776.1, on the reverse strand, counting down.
AGGTTTTAGGAATTCAAAAGACAGCTGGCTGAAATTCAGAGTTTTCATTGCCCCTGAGCCGTGGAAGTTTCCCCTCTGCACATTTCTGGCTCCCTTAGGGTAAGAGGCCATACATTGGAACATATTATAGGGAATGATAAAATATTACTTTGGCTGCAGACAGATGTGTTCACCCATCTACCAGTACATTTTAGCTGGAGAAGCTCCTTGAGTTAGAGTATGAAACCTTTTTCATTAAAACAACAGAAATTATGGCTGTAAAGATAGAGCATTATATTTTTTATTTCTGCAAATAAAAATAAGTAAATTGTGCCTAAAAGATAGGGAGCTCTTAGTCCTTTGAATAAAATCTCTGTGTCTAAACATGCATTTCAAATAATAGTATTGTTGTTCTGGGATTTTAGTACTTATTAAACAGGTGACACACAGTTTAAGGAGGGCTAAAATGTCTTAGAGCAATTTGTATTTTCAAGAAAAATAGAACCAAGCTCTATATTACAAACGTCTGGGAAACCAGTCTGCTTTAAAATGGGCTGATGAGACATAATACTGGAACGCTAGTATAGTGCTTATGTAAAGAGCAAATTGCTCATCATAAAGATTAAATCTTCATAGTGCTGTGGCAAGTGGCAATGAACTGGCAATCCATCTGTTCTCACTCTCTTCAAATATTAGAATTTATTACTGCAGAAAAAAATAGCTGCTAATTTTTGAACCAACCACCTGTAAAGAACAAGTCATTGCACAGATAAGATGTGCTCCTCCTCACCCCCAGCTGCACCTTCAGCTAACTTCATTTCCTCAGTTTGAATGAGAGCATATTTCAAGTGAAGAGCAATTATATGGCTCTGTGCCTTGTATAACCTGTTAAAAACAGTAACTTGCTGGCATAAAATTAATTCTAGGCACAGTTTACAGATCTAACTAGCTTAGAGTAAGAGCATTTCTGTCTTCAAAATATAGAACCACTAAAGGCCTGCTTGGATGGATTTACTATTTATATTGTGCTTTGGTTAAATACTGTGTTTAAAATAGATTTGTTGACAGCTGACAAGGCAATGCCATTATGTATTGACAGTGCAACATAATGGCATTTATTTTTCTATGCACTTATTTGTGCAAGATAACTTCCTGTTTTCTAAATGGGTATAATTCTTTCCATCTGGGGAGAAACATGGATTGCAGTTATACTCTGTAAGAGAGGTAATTCAACAGTGATAATGCACTCCTTTCCTGTTTTAAGCTTTACTTAGTAGTTATTTCTTTTCTTTCTCCAGGGTACTCTGTTGCGATATGTAAACATTGGCCAATTCCCTTTGTCATCTGAAAAGACCCCAGAGTATTTCTTACTATTGTAACTTTGTGTTGAAACTGTGGGCCATGCATTTGTTAAAGGAATGTGCATGGCATTCCAAGACACTTTGAAACAGAAGGAACTTCCAATATTTTTTTCATGTTTCATTGAGACTTCACCTTTGTATCTCCTTTCAGAAATACTGAACACCTCAATCACTTTTCTTAACAAAGTTAATCTAGTCTGTATTTCAGGGCACATGTCTTGCTATTCTGATTTAACACTTTGAAACACACTTAGGTTTATGAATGAATCCTTCTGAAGGACATCAAAAGTTACCAAGAAATGGCCTGGGTTGGGAGGGATCTTAAAGATCAACTCATTCCAATCACCTGCCATGGACAGGGACACCTTCCACTAGACCAATTTACTCAGTGCTTCATCCAACCTGGCCTTGAACACTTCCAGGGATGGGTCAGCTGCACCTTCTCTGAGCAACCTGTGCCAGGGCCTTATCAGCCTCACAGGAAAGAACTTTTTTCCTAAGATCTAATCTAAACCTACTGTCTTTCAGTTTGAAGTAATTCCACCCTGTCCTGTCACTCCAAGCCCTTGAAAATAGTCTCCCCCCATCTTTCATGTGGGCCCCCATCAGGTACTGGAAGGTCCCAGGCAGGTCAATTCAAACCTCTTTTCCAGACTGAACAATCCCAATTCTCCCAGCCTTTCTGCATAGGAGGGGTGTTCCAGCCCTCTGATCAATTTGGTGGCCTCCCCCAGACTAACTTTAACAGATTGACATCATTCCTATCTCATCTAAGTAATTTCACCTTGGGAGGCAGAGAGGTCTGCTGGCAGGACAGTCATGTTATTTGCCAATAATTTCACTAGAGATGATGAAAACCCTTGTATTAAAAGTAGGGCATAAATGGCCACCAAGAGATTGGATGATGAAGTTTCTCAGGCAAGACGCCTTTATCAGAATTGATGAGGAGTAAGGAGGAGCTCTGACCTTCTGTCAAGATGTGTGAAAGCTCCAGAACCTAGGAATCATAGAATATAAGAATGTTTTGTTTCAGAAGAGATCTTAGAGATTATCTAGCTGCCCTCCATTCTGTGAACAGGGACACCATTCTCTACACTGGCTTGCTCAAAGCTCCATTTAGCCTGGATTTCTTGGAAAGTTGAAGAAACAGGGCAAATAATTATAAATTCTGGGCTTTTTTCACTGTTTTTATTTAAAAACAAAAAACCAAAAACAAACAAACAAACAAAAAACCAAAAAAAAACTCCTCTAAGTTTTCATGAAGTTTCATGTTAAGTTGGACTCATATTCTTTGCACTGGCTATTGCTTTCTGCTTAGAGATGTTTAAGTGTTCAGCCATTCAGATGATTGGAGCTGAAGATTGTGAGAGAGGATGTCAGACAAGGAATATGTACCTGAGAAATGGATGAAAACTTGAAATAGGACTACATAATACTTTATCTAAGCAAATTAAGAAACTAGTGGTATCTCATTTGATTTCATAGAGCAAATTAAGAACTTGTCTATGAATCTAAGCAATCTGTAGCTGACTACTTTTACTAGCTCTGTGTTAGAAAAATGGTGCAGTGAATCTGTTCACTTATCTGCAGAAACATGAGAGTTGTTTACCCAAGAATCTTTATGAAGTCAGACATTCTAGCAGAAGTAGTTTGGGATGAGCACAGATGGTAAATGCATTACTCAAAAGTGATGAATCCCCAGGTGATATATGAAGACCATTTTATTGTCAGGGATGTCAATGAGGAGCCACCAGTTTCTTGAGGTGATCTTGTTAATTTTGTATGCAGGTTTTACGATTTATCTTCCAGGCTCTGAAGAGCAATTAAATTCACCTATGCTCATCAAAAGACTTAATGAGTGTCATAAGTTTTGATGATAATGCTGTTCTTTTCTTCTTTAGGTAGCTTCATTCACTTACAGAGCTATAGAATTTAAGCACATAAATGTCACAACATAAGAATGGGATGACTTTCTTGAGGGGGGGCTTTTAATTTAAATTCTGACCTCATTTTACATTACATGCAGGATGAGTCTTCTGCAGGCAGAATGTCAGGTAGGTAACCCAGGTATGATCAGCTCTGGTTCCTACAAGTTCATAAGACCTGGTACTAACATAACTACTTAAAAAAGGATGACTTTTACCTGATACTTGTTTTATAATATATCTAAAACATCAATAAATCCTCCATAAATGTATTAAAACATACTATTTGCTTAGAATAAAGTCTTGTGGTGAGACGTAATTCATACACATTTTCACAATAGCTGATAAAAACTCACCTGTAACTTTTAATTGTGAGTTCTAGAATTAAAAACAATCAGAACTATATGAATGTAGCATGTAATACTGAAAACTATTACGTGAAAAACTATTGACATTCCCATACTTCATACACATAACAAACACAGCGTTGACCCCTCAGTGAGTTCACATACACCTATTTTTCTTGAAAAGCTTTTTTTAATATTTTTATAGTAACATTATTTCCATGTAAGACAATAAATACATAAATGTGAACAGAAAGAATTCACATCATGCTTTAAAATGTTGTAAATTTGTACCCAAGGTGCTCAGATCATGTTGAATTATTTAAAAATCTATCCTTCCTTTCAATGGTGGCCACTAGATGACAAAAGCCCCAAGCAGCACAGCAAATCAGCAAGGTTTGCTAAATAAAAGAAGTTTTACATTTGGGGAACAAAACGGGTTATTGCTATTTGCAGCACTGTTGTAGTGTTCCTTTCATATAGGTGAAGGAATAGTTCATTTTAGGATGAAAGAACAGTTTTCATACAGCATTTTTAATGAGATGCAGGTTCTCATACCTACACTTCTTTTTAACTTGGGATTATGTTTTGGTGTTGAAAATGCAAGAGCTCATCAGCAGTGAAAATCTGCAGAAAGAGCAATCAAGCATTTTTTGTGGGCAGAAATAATCTTCCCAATTTTATTGTTTCTATGGCTTCAGTACAACTTAAAGCAATGCAAAGATTGACAGCACAATGTCTAAAGCACCTGTAAGAAACAGCACCTCTAGAAAGATTAATGTCTCATCCACAGAGAAAGCACGGTATTGTCTGTTCATTATGACTGTCATTTCTTTGGTTCTTCCAAAGTTNTCAAGTGGAAGGTGTCCCTGCTCATGGCAAAGGGTTTGGAACTAGATTAGATTTAAGGTTCCTTCCAACATAAACCGTTCTACGATTCTATGGTCATAGATATGATGAAATGTGGTGAATATAATCTAAATATGACCATGGCAACTCAGAATTTTCTCTACTTTTTCATGCTGTTCTTCTGCTCCTGCACAATAGAAATGTGTATGTATGCATGTATATATGTATATTAATATAACTCTACATCTCATACAGAAAGTTACCACAGAAGCTAAGACTGTTAAAGGGTTGGAATGGATCTTAAAGATCAACTCGTTTCTGTTGGGCACGGACACTTTCCACTAGACCAGGATGCTTAAGGCCTTATCCAACCTTGCTCTGAACACAGAGGATGTGTCATCCTCTGCTTCTCTGAGCATCCTGTTCCAGTGCCTCACCACCTTCACAATGAAAAATTTCTTCCTAATATCTAATATAAATTTATCCTCTTTTAATTTGTGCCCATTACATTTTGTCCTATCACTACAATTCCAATCCTGGAAAAGAAAAAGACATTTCACATCTCCAGGAGGAATGCTGAGATCGGTGTAAATCAGAATATAATGACAGACAATGGAAAAATGTTCTTTTATGGAATTTCTTGGGTTGTGGAGTCCAAAACCCTGACAATCTTGACCTTTTTTAGAAGTTTTCCCATCTTAGTTATCTGGATGACTTTCCTTTTGAAATCTTCAGTATATTTTAGTGACTGACTTCAAAATATCTGTTGCAGTATCTCTCAATAGTGGCTGTCCATGATTTTCCCCAAAACTTTTTACCCTTTTAAGAATTTTTTACCAGTATGTTTGTTAACGTGCAGAGTGATGTAAAATATAGCTCCCACTGGAGATTAGTTCCACCCTCCATATGGGGAATGATGAGACACTTGTGATTGTGTTGCTGAAAGCAGCTGCAAGAGTTCAGTTGGGTACAGAAGATGACACTTGATCTGATGAACATTTGCATCACCAAGGAATTTGTTTAATGTGTATATTAGAGAAAGATGGGATTATTTCCTCAGTGAGTCTATTTTTTATAATTTGTTTTATTTGAAGTGAGGGAAAGATTAAATCAGTCTATACCCTATACAAAATACTAAAAGGAAGTTAACTGTTGAAACTAGTGCACTCAAAAAGCAAACACTATTGATGATGAATGGATGGGATTTTTTTTTTTTGCAGAACAGTTCATGACAAACAGTGTTTCAGGAAAGCCTTCTACAGGAAGTCAAGTGCAGACTTAGACACTTCACATTGAATGCAGAGTAAATCTGTTAAACATAGCCGTTTTTGCTTTCTCAGCTACGGTGTAGATAAGCACATGCCAGTTTTCTGATTTTGGATACTGTAAACAAAACCTCAAGCTTTTACTTTAATGTAAGTTGAGTGATTTCATGATAAAAGAAAAGTCTGAATAGTGTCTGGTTCTCTGTATACCCGTTCTCTGGGAAATTGATTCAATTTTAATGACTGCCTCACACTTCAGCACCTTGTCTGAACTATCCTGTGTCCCCAGTAGATGATTTATGAGCCAATTTGGAAGCTGGTACTCCATAAGCCAGAAGTATGGAGCTGCCTCTCGCTGACCAGAGCTTATCATGGAATACCTTGTAGGAAGGTAATGGAGTACTTCTGTGTTCTGTACCATTTCAGAAAGTTTTAAATGTTTTCTTTTCCTACAGTAGAAACAACATTTCTGTAAAAAGCATTATCACTAGACTTGGGATATTTTCTGAAATAAGACAATATTTTTTCAAAGAGTATAATTTTTAAAGCATTTTTACATTAAGTATGTATGCACATTAACATGTCAAAACTCATACACTTTTTTACAATTATCAAGTTTGGCAAATATACAGAATGACATTCTTGTTGTACCATCCTGACTTTCAATTATGATACAAATGCAATTTTATTTTCTTGTCCATGTAGTTACATTTAACTTTATGATATCATACTGTGGTTTATTCTGAGTGCAAATGTGAAGCCTGAACAGTGAATACTGGGTAATACATGGGAGTCTCTTTTTCATGTACACATTCTGCTTGTTGTAAAGTGTATGCCTGGATGAGAATAAAATCAGGCAGATTGACTGCTTCAGTTGCAAGCTTAACATTTTAGAAGACCTTCATAATACTTTGTTGCAAAGACTTGCAGAAAAATGGAGAGAACAGAGATCTAGGAAAGACTGAATTATTAAAACTATTTTAGCATTGTATATATTTCTTGAAATATAGTGGTTGCAAATTTGAAACAGCTGTGTGCTTTTTTAGCTTGTGTAAAATTGTTTAGGAAAAAAAAGAAAAATCCATAGCTAATGGGTGGAATAAAAGCAAAAACAGAGAAGACAAGGGATTTTGAGTACCTGAGAAATTATAATAAACATCTGCATGTGTCAGCCTTGATATACTTAAGCCTCATATTATACATGTTCATTGGATAGGAAAAAATTAGCTTCAGTTCTTATCTGACATTAATTTGTAGTGTTATATGGAGAGTGGAAAAAAAATCAAAAATAAATTTTGTTTCTTACTGAATAGAAAAGTAACATTATCAATTTCTGCATGCTTAAAAAAGTCAGGAAGATATTTTGGTTTTTCCAAATATCAAGGCGTAACCAGCGTAGTTTTTTAACCTAGCTTCTCGTGTTCTCTATAAAATTGTCCCATTACCCCCAATTTCAGTGTTTCTTCTGAAACCAATACTCATGTAGTTCAAGACTAAAGTGGACTCATTCTTTCTATCTCTCAACAGAAACACAATTCAGCATGCTTGCAATCATACCAAACTGAAAACTAACCATTATATCAAGACATTTTCAAAGAATTACAATGGTACATTAAAGAGGCAAGATGGGCTCCTAATTGTATTTTGTAACAGGGAGATTTATGAATGAATGAAATGTATTTTAATTTATGTGCAGAGTCCGTCAACCATATTTTCAATCATGTAAAATGCACCCCCATGCCCCCTGCCTCCCCACCCTGCCATTTCCCCCCACTTGATTTTCCTTTTTATGTAATTGCTTCAATTATTTCTAGCATCCACATATGAGGATATTCTGCAGCAGCAGATTTATGAAGTTTGTGAAATGAGGACAATGTCACATCTTGGCTAGGAGGGGTGAACAAATTAGGAAACATTGCTGCTCATCTACTAATAATGTCAGCTTCACTTCATTCACTGAATAGGAAATGCATGGGTTAGGATATTGGATATGGCTGTGGTTCTGAAAGCTATTGGGAGGAAGAATCATAGCTAGTGGGTTTTGTCCAAAGCAAGCTTAAGATAAGGGACCAAAGAATTTCATCACAAATAGTCATAATCCTTCTTACACCACACATATCTCTGATACAGATTTTGATACTTTCAACAAGGATGAAGCTTCCTTTTGATTGGTGAATTATCAGTATACTATAGAAAGTACCAGAGATGTAGCAGTAGTAAACCAGTGAGTCTTTTTCTCTGTACTACTTCCATCTTCCTCAGTTGTCAAGAAAACTTGTGATGAACACAGGGTCTCAAGTAACTACTCTGAAGTTCTTAAGCAGTGAAATTTCCAGATGTTCAAAGTAGATTGATATTAAGAAAAATACGTGGATGATTTTTTTTTTTCCTCAGAACACTTTGCGTCTCATAGGGAACATGGAGAACCTGCTCAATCTGTATCACAAGCCCCAAACCCCACTTCCCACTAATAACTGGCAGAACTTCTGTACTACCCTCACCTTAAAAGGGTGATGAATCACAAAACATGAGTACCTGATAGAAACCACACTTCTGTCCTTTCTTAAGAAAAATACTACATAATCCTAAGAAACATACCACAGGGAAGACCAGAAATACAGATTACACAGGTTCCTCTTAGACTGCACTCTAGGCATTGTAAATGACTGTCTGTGATGATGAAATACGAGATTTGCTGGTCGGAATGATCTCTGCCCAAAGTGGGCATATGCATACATCCATACCTGCATGTGTGTGCATGTGTTTCCATGTGTCTATTTGGATTTAATGAAGTGATTTTGTTGGATTTTGCCTAATGCAAGGAGTGTTCCAACTCACCTTGGTGCTTCTATGAGTGACTTTTAACATGTTGCACACCTTTTGTTACTATTCCTTGCATGTTTTTGCTATAAACGAAGCTGGAATTCTGTGTTTTTTCCCATGTCACCTGGGACAATAAGAAGGACAGGGTTTTGTTTTGAGCTACTTGGAGATGATATTACTGCATAATGTCTTCCTGGAGAGAGACAAGCTTTTTCTAAAATCATCAAGACAAGTTCCTGCTCCACTGTAAACTGGATTGAGGAATAAATCCTTTATTATTATCATCACATTTCTTATATTGCTTTCTGTTAATCCACAGTACATTGCCATTATATAGTGATTACACCAGTGTATGGACACATAAAATATTCAGATTCCATGTTTATAATGTAACGTTATTAAAGTGTCTTAGCAGTATGCAAGCTCCGTGAGCTATAAGCGTCAGAATCTTAGTAGAAAATCAAAGTATTTGATAACAATTTAAAAAAAAAAACAATTTAGGTGATAAAGAAGAGATGAAACCAGTGTTTTTCCAACCCAGAATAATGATCTATAACTATTTGAAAAGCCCTTAAGTATTTTCACTTATATTACTGTAGAACATATCAAAACTATGTGCTAACAGGAGGATACATCACCCATAAAGTCTCTTGTTAAAGTTGTATTTGGAGAGGCAGTCAAAGACTTATGCACTCCATAGTAAGATTCGTAGACTTAGCTAACTTTGTGTTTTATTTAATGGATTTCATAATTCTTAAAACAGGTATCACAAAGCTTTGTCCTTTCTATACTAAACATTGACAACAAGATCTGAGTTTGTTCAGTTTAGTGATAAAAAGAGCCAGGAAGACATTCAGAATTTATGGCTAAGCATAAGGCAATTCAAGTCACACAGGAATTCAGCCTTTATGCATTCAGCCTTTATACATGCGGTGTTCATACTCTCTTTGCTATCAGTAGGGTTACAGTGCTCTATTCTGACTAATTTATTCAGTTACTTCAACCTATATTCACTTCTGTCTCAACTGCTTTAGGTGCCCGACTCTATTCACACTGTCTCATTCAAAAAACCTGTTTGGGTAGCTGAGTTATGTTGGTTTCATAGTGTTATACAGTATCTGGCACAGGAATGTGCTTATTTTCAACAATGTGTGTGTTCTCGTATCTCATAAGAATGGGAAATTGAGTGTGTGGCACTGTTTCTAATAATAAAAGGTACATTGCAGTGAGTTGTGCTTCTGTATTCAAATTGGATCAATTTTTTTCTAAAGCTAAGAAAAAAGAAGATTCTGAGCTAAAAACATAGGTGATATATTGTATTGATTTATTTAATAGCACTTGATACCACTAAAGTAAACAGAATTTTTTTTTTTTTTTTTCATTTCAGAGTGAGCAGAATCTAGTTGCTGAGAAATAATAATAAAAATTCTTTTCAGGGTTAAGTCAAGGTTCTTCCAGTGTCTGTAGACTTCTCCCATCAATAACATAATTTCACTTTTACATCATGATCTCTTCTATAGTGTATAGAGTACAATGCTAGCTTTCCAGATGCATAGGTTGAGACATTGAATAATGGTAATTTTTGATCTATAATGCATTCATTGTGACAAATCTGATTTTACAATAATTATTTATGAATCTCAGAGTTATTTAATCAAAGAATATTCTTTTTCCCAAGACCCTCTGCGAAGCATCCTAATTTAGTGAAAGCAAAGTCAAAGGAAATGTAATGGTTTTGTACATAAAGACATCAAGGTAAGGAATACAAGCTAAAAAATCACATTGGGAGACTAGGCTACTATCCATTATGCTGTAGTTGTTATGAAAAAGAATGCTAGACAATTGGGCATACACTAAATCTGAATCACACTTCTACATTTTGCTCCTAAGAAGACTGTAAGCAGAAAGCTGATCTCTTCTTAATTCTTAATACATCAGACTTGTTACATGGCATTAAAAATATACTATGGGCCTGTCTTTCAGTAGCAGAACCCTTAAAACGGGCCTTGGTCAGAACTAAAGATCACAGAAGATAATTAGCTTCTGATCCTGAGGCAGTTTGCTCTGCAGGGGTCTCTACAAGGTGAGTTCTGGTTTGGGGTGTTCACATATACTCACTGCCTGCAGAGCTGAGAAACAGAGACTATTTCCATGCTTCTGTGCTACCAGCATTTACTAACTAGGCAGGTTAGTGGTGTGAAGCTTGATCTTGTGAGAGTAGCTCTCAAATGAGAGGGAAAAATAAAATAGAAAAGCTGAGAGAACTGGAATTGTTCCACCTGGAAAAGAGAAGGCTTTGGGAGATCTAATTGGGGCCTTCCAGTACCTGAAGAGAGCCCACAAGAAAGATGGAAAGGGGCTATTTACAAGGGCCTGGAGTGACAGGACAAACAGAAATGGCTTCAAACTGAAAGCAAGTAGGTTTAGATTAGAGATTAGGAAAAAAAAAAATAATGTGAGTGTTGCAGTGGAACCCTCAGGGCTCTTGAGGACAGGTGAAGAGACATGAATCTCGACTCCATGTTTCAGAGGCTGGTTTATTATATTATGATATATATTATATTAAAATACTGTATTAAAATTATACTAAAAAGGATAGAGAGAAAAGATCCATCAGAGAGCTAGCAAGAATAGAAAAGGAATCAATAACAAAATCCTGTGACTGCTCAGAGAGTCCACACAGCTGGACCATGATTGGTCATCAAGTAGAAACAATCCACATTGACCAATTGAACAAGCACCTGTTCAGGCACAGTTGCATTCCACAGCAGCAGATAATTATTGTTGACATTTCTCTGTTGAGGCTCCTCAGCTTCTCAGGGGAAAAATCTTGGGAATAGGATTTTTCATAAAATATGTCTGTGACATGTGAGGGTGATACAGCACTGGTGCAGGTTGCCCACAGAAGCTGTGGATGCCCCATCCCTTGAAGTGTTCAAGGCCAGATGATTGAATGAAACTGAGCAACCTGGTCTAGTGGAAGGTGTCCCTGCCCATGGCACAGGGATTGGAACTAGATTATCTTTAAGTGCTTTACAACCCATGGTATTCTACGATTCCATAAAATGTGATAAAAGCACATGTCATTTGTATATGGCTTACATGATTCAATGTGGATCAGAGACAAATATGCTTTGCCCACTAATAGGAACATTTATATCACCTTTAAAATCTGGATTAGAAGTAAAATCTGACCCAAGTATGAAACACTCAGAGGTTTTATATTCTAAATAGAAAATGGCTCTCTTTTCCTTGGCTCTAGTGTGCCAGAATCACTGCGGTCTCTCTGGCGAACAGAGATAGTACTTAATGCAGACACTGGTGTCCTGGTTTAAAAGACAGGTGTCTGCCAAGGAAGGTGGAAATCTCCCTTGGAATGGAAAATATGACCCCCTTCCCTCCAAATTATTACAACTTTGAAATTACAGGTCTTTCAGAAAAAGATATAGGAAAAGGAAAAACAGTTCTTTACTTTTATATATATATGTGTGTGTGTGTGTGTGTGTATAACAAGGCAAAGAAACAACAAGAACAACAGCAAGAACAACCAAAACCCAGAAAATCAGCAGCAGCCTTCTCTCGAGCGCTTTCCCCTTCGGTGCAGTTCCGGTCACAGCCGGCAGGGGCGCTGGTGGCTCCCGGCCGGGCAGGGCAGGTGCGGTGATTCCCCCGCGGCTGCAGGGGGCGCTGTGGCGCGCTCAGCCGCTCCTCCCTGTGGTAATGGCGGGCGGGCTGGCGGGGGGGGGAGGCAAGGGGGATTCTTTTCAAAAANGCTCCCGGCCGGGCAGGGCAGGTGCGGTGATTCCCCCGCGGCTGCAGGGGGCGCTGTGGCGCGCTCAGCCGCTCCTCCCTGTGGTAATGGTGGGCGGGCTGGCGGGAGAGAGAGCAAAGGGGATTCCTTTACAAACTCACCTCAGGAAGCCGATCCCTGCGCCCTTCCGGATGGCGAAATGGGCTGCAGCAGGAACCTCGGAGCAGTGGCTGGAATGGCAGAGGTGGACGCACAAACAAAATGCAGCAGAAACTCGGCAGCCCTTGCAGGAGCCATGGGGTGTCCTGGTGGGCACGGGATCTTGGGTTGTAATGTAGTGAAAAACCCGAAGCAGCAGCAGAAAAAACAGCAGGGCCATGCAGCAGCAGCTGGACTCCCACAAACAGCCGTGAGATGCTCTCTCAGAGCAGGAGAAGGGGACCGGGTCCCGGGTTTTCCTCTGAGGCACCCGAGTAGATGGTGAAGGTCCTTTCCAGGGAGATCTGTTGCTGGGAAAAAAGGTCCCAGTTCAGTGGTCATTCTGAAGAGCAAACACTCACCCACAGTAGGAGAAGCAGCGAAGGACAGAATTCCATGAAGGCAGCAAATTCTCCCAGCAGTAGCAGCAAACCAACTATTCTTCTCCGGTCCCAAGAGCGAGAGAGAGCGAGAACCGAGCCCAGACCCTCACCCCCCAGCTAAAATCTCACAGTGTCTCTGCACTTCCCAAGACAAAGCCCCTCAGCTAGGAAGGTAGCCAGCTGCACCCTCCCCCCTTCTCCTCCTCTCAGCCAGATCCTCTATCTCTTAAGTACTGGTTGTTCCCATCTTTTAGGGAACAAATGGGAGAAAATTCCCTGAGAGAAACAAAAGAAAAAAAGAAAGGAAAATCCTAACCTCCAATAACCACTTAGGCAATGGACGGGTCCCAGTAATAGTGGAGTTAGTCCTTGACACTGCTAGGCTCGTTGTAATTGCCGCACCATAAATTAGAAGAGTGGATTTCATAGCAGAGTGGAAATCTCTCCCTTCTCTCTGTTCTTGCTCTAAGAAATTATGAGCTTCCATTGCTCAGATGCTTTGGGAAATATGCCTCACATTCATAGGATTGTGGAATCATGATTGGAAAAGATCTGCAAAGTCATTGAATTCCATCTCTGACCAAACAACACCTTATCAACTAAACCAAGTGATAAAGTGGAGGAGATATTTGCAAAATTCAGAGTTCACCTCTCAGTCATGCAATGGCAAGGGTTGCTGAGAGCAAAGCCACTGCATGGTAGCAAAAGCCTTGAAAGCACAAGCACAGGACAATATCAGAGACTCCAAGGGTGCAAACGCAAAACAAAAATGACAAATTACTGGTGAATTAAAGCTCAAGATGTGCCAAAGTGTCCCTAGGGAACAACAAAGAAAATAACAAATGGGTAAAATAGTGCATTTTTTTTGATGGAAGCACAGAGAAAATGGTAAGACGTAAATAGCTGTTCTGTCCTCTTCAAATATGGGAAGAAAGGAAGAAGGGACAATTGTTCCTGCATTGCCACTTGGTTAATGGTAATGCACATTATTGCGATTTATGCTTGACAGTATTGATGCCAAATTGACAAAAATCAATCCAGCATCAGTATCAGGCCCTTCTTCCCCTTTGCTGGGAAAAGAACACTGCTTTCTGATTTTTCCTTCCCCTTTCTTCCTTCTGCAGACTCAAGTATTACATGTAAAAGGTTATCTTTATAAACATGTTTAAATAAATTAGAAAGACAACAAATACTACGTATGTGTTCTGTGCTGTGGCCTTCCCACACAGGGTGACTGATGCCACATCACTGGGAAGCAAACTTGGATGTGGTGCTGTCTAAGCAGCAGGTTCAGAATCAGGGAAGAACAATGGTCATTGGTTCAGCTCATCTTGCATATTGTGTTTCAGGTAGAAAGGGCAAGGCTGGGTGATTGTGCACTGGTTTTATTTGGATTGTTGAAATTATTTGCTTGCTCTGAGAAGGGGTAAGTAAATTCACAGAGTGGTTGATTTTTGTCAAGACAGCTGGAGATTGTCTAGCCCAACTCTGCTCTTCAAGCATGGTTATCTAGAGCAGGTTGCTAAGGACATATCTGGTTTTGAGTGTCTCCAAGATAACTCACTGCGCTAAAGCTTAGGACTTATGTATATTTAAATTATAGCAGGTACATTATAGTAAGAGTTTAGGAAGTAGAACTTCATGTCTCCTAAATCTAAGCCCTAAATTATAGACTTGATTGAAATTGGCAAATGATAATTTAGCTTCTCTATTGAAGCTGAGGTCCTCAGAAAGGATAAATCAAGAAAGAAGCTCCATGATGAGTAGACTCTGCTTCCTGTGTCTGTAATTCCACGTGCCTCAGCAGCCTTGGGCCAAAGATAGAACAGAATCCTGCCAAACAGGAAACAAAATCTATTTCAGGTCTGTGATATTGTGCTCTCCTTTATTGTGCCTGCTGTCTAATTTTGTTAATGGATTGTTCTTGCTGCTTATTGAAAGAAATGGTATAGATTATATCCTTAGCTTAGTCTTCCCTGGATCTTCTTACAATGACAGGACTGCTGAAAGGTCAAAATGAAAGATTGCAGTGAAAGGAAAATAGGAAATAGCTTTTTCCTTCTTCAGTTTGTCTCATATAAAGATCAGAGGTGACAACAATGTGTTCTTTGGCCACCTTAGAAAATAAACCAACAACTTTTCCATTTCCTAAAGATCTCTTTATGCATCTGAATCTTGAACAGACATCGATCACTGTTTCCAGCTGGTATCACTGGATTAGAAGTGCTGGCAAATGGCACCATCAGGAAGGACAGATGGATAAATACTCAAGAAAACAAAAGGAAACACTGAAGGTAAGAAAAGTTCTCAACCCATTTTAGGTACCTGAATGTCCTTATGCATGTGGTATGTCATTTAAAAGCTTTAACATGGTTTACCATTAAAGAGAGGATACCCTTTTCTGGTTTTGGACTTGAGGGCATCTAAATCTGGAAAGTATTGCCATTTTCATATATGCAGGAGTATTTTTCTTCCTTTAAGTTATTTCTGCTTGCTAGTAATGGCAGAAATTGGTTAAATGTATTGTTTCTCCCCTCCTTGTGTGTCACCGATTTTGAAATTAGTTACTAATTGGTTAATGAGTTCTAGTTAAACTGGTGTATGTGACTGGTAGTGATTATTCTTAAATGCCTAACTTGGATATTTGATAGGTACAAGTAACTAGACAAAAAAAGCTAAGAATAATTATATTCCTGCAACCTAATGGATGTAATGAACTTTGAATTTATTAATGATAAAACACTTAGCATCCAGTTAATTCCTAATGTTACAAGGAGTGTGTGCTGATGACAGTCTACTAGGGCAGCCAGTTGTCAGAATTGTAGCTCTTGGATGGGTCTTTCCTAGTGTTCTGTTGTCTGACCAGCAAGAAAGTGGAGTTTCCCTGCTTGTTTGATTTTCTTTTTTTTTTTTAAAGTAATAATTACCAATACAATGTAGCTGCCTAATTTGAAATTCATCAAAATTTTCTGGTTTCAGTATAGAAAGTTCCACGTGACACAATAAAATATCATGCAAATAAAAATGAAATCCTAAGTTAAATACTGCATATGTCACAAATATCTTATATTCATATATATGTATCTTATATTCAGTTTTGACTAAGGTTCTTAAGGTTAAGTAATTGAATCAATTCAAGTACTATCAATTCAAAGCTCTAGAAATGTGCAAGCACTTATAATTATGTAAAGGAATAACATGAAATCTATATATGCATAATTAAGTAATTACATGTCTCCACAAAATCTGGGTTTAATTTTCAAATTTAAGCCTCAGTAGATTTCCCTCCATTTCTGAAACTTATTCTGAATGTCAAAAGTTGTTTACCTTTCATGGAAACTAGTGCCTTAGGAATACATGTGTCTGTCTTCAGAAAATACTTTTGATTTGTAAAGTGTGAGCAGTTTCTAAAGCATGTGTCTGATTTCTACTTCTCAAATTAAAATAGAAAAATTCCTTAATGTATTTCTGTCGCATTTATGGCAGCCATTAATAAATCACCCAGAAATAGAGTTATAATGAAGCATTGCTTGCTATATATGTCCTGACTTGATACAAGTGATAGTAATACAGGTGGAAATCTAAACCACAGAAGCCCATAATGCTTGAAGAAAACAAACATTTGTTTAAAAAAAACCATAAACCACACACCTTCACACCATTTATAGCAAACTGATGAGTTTCAGTAAATAGAACCATTTTTATACTATTATTTGCATAATAATGCATGTCAGAACATGCATTTTATTTGTGGGAGTGAAAAAAATAGAGATCCCACTTAGATTCAAGAGAAACAAAAAATCCTGCTTTTTGTTTTCCCCTCCTAGAACAATGCTGTCATTGCAATATTGTCTTTTTCTTCCAACATCCTTTGAAAAGTATAATACAAATCAAATTTTTCCACTTTTTGAAAACTTCCTGGTTAGCTCATCAGCTACAGAAGACTCCCTATTATTTTGGTTTTCTGCCTAAAGAGGTAGCAGTTCTTATATTGTGGCTCTTTCCAATCTCTGAGCAAGCACACTAAACTTTACAAAAAGTAGCTTACTGCTATACACTTATGGCATTAGATAGTAGGTGAAAATTGCTCTCTTAGCTTGTATGCAAGCAAGTACTTAAATATCCACATTGTACCTGATAAAGAAATAGAAATGTTTTTTGTGAATATGTTTATATCCTATAATTCTGTTAACCTGTTCAGTAAATTCCAAGAGCTGTATCCTTTGAAGGAATCTACTGAGGGTATACTGTGAGTTCAGAGTCCCTTCTAAGACAAATGGAGGCTTGGTGACTTACAGCAATTGCTGTAACAGGAGATAGGATCCTTTCATTTTGTGTGAAAATATCCACATGTTAAACTTTCTTAAAAGGAATTTTCAGCATATGTACTTCAGTTATGAGTTTTCAGACTGGTGTTATTTGCAAGTCTTCTGTGTGCGGTCTTTAGTGGTCAACTAGACAGTTCTCTTAAAAGATTATTTCAAAGTGTAAAAAAACCTACCAGGAAAAACTCCCAAACTCTAATCAAGTCTGAACTGAAGAAACACAGTAGTGTAGATTTTTCTGAAACTAAGAAAACCAAGAAAAGACTAAGAGGTAATATGTAGGGTTCTGGGCTTCATAGATGTTGAGAGGTTTTACTTACTCATATGCAATGCTGAGCATCTGCTCTATGCACACAGACTGAGGTTGGTGCATGTTTGTTGATGCTGGTGCTTACACTGCAATGTCACTTTTGGTATTGGTGATTGAGCAGTACTGATTATTGTGGTGGTATTACAAGCTCAGGAAAAAATTACTTCACATACCAGTTTACAGATCAAGTAAGACCAGTACCTATCCACTTCACAAAGGAGGCAGGAATTCTTGACACACCTGTAATTTCAACCCTTATTTTTTGTTATTCCTTCTAATTTAATAACTCAGATGTCTCAACTTCAGGTGCAACGTATAATCCTTTAGTATTTGACTAGTAATACTCCTCTGGCACAGGAAGTAGACAGGAGACAGTGATAAGTAAAAGAAATCCATGTTTTTAAAATAACTTCCTAATTTTTCCTTCAGAATCAAAAATACAAAAATTTGCAATAAGAGGTAATGGTATCTGTCTCAAATTTTTCCTATTCCTGCCACCACCTCATAATTATTATGAAATTAAGAGTATTATTTTCAGAAAGGAAATGTTAGAGGCTCAGGAAATGGCAATTCTCACGTGCCGAAAGGTGAGCCAGATGCACAGAGAACTTTGGCTGGAACTCAACAGAAAAAAAATATCAAGGCCTCTGGAATAAGGCTTAGGCAACTCAGGAGTCCTTCAACGAAATCAGGAGAGTATGCAGGGAAGAGCACTATCCAAAGAGCCAAAGCTCAAGTTGTGGAGGAACAGAATGTAGAAAGACAAAGATAGTGTAAAAG